>JAGDQP010010054.1:5342-16883 GCA_022664845.1 Lepisma saccharinum
TGAGAGGCGGGGAGAGGAAGGGAGAGAACGAGAGAGGAAGATTGAGAGAGGAGAGAATATATATATATATATAGAGAGAGAGAGAGAGAGAGAGAGAAATTATTTACAGATTGAGTAATTCTTAAAAACATACACTCAATTCAATTTCATGGTGAAAGTTTGAGATTTTTGACTCGTAAATAACTGTGAACACAAGGATGACACTGTTCGCTAAAATTGTTACACAACGTTTCGATACGACGATGAAAATGAAGATACCTCGGAGTGGCCGCGACGTTTCCTTCTTGCTTTCTTTGCGCTTGGACACGGGTTCAAATCCTGTCGGGATATATCGAACGAAGTGGTTCGGAACCTACTGTACCGAAAATTGTAGGTCCTACTCGTAGAAATTCACCAACTCTTTTAGGACGTTAATAAAAATTTATCTTCACAAGAATTGCGAACTCGGCACTCCGTGGACTAGTGCCGCGAACTTGATATATCCTATTGCATTTTTTAATCTTACAGCTTTCTATCCATAGTGTAGTTTTCCCAGTTTTCATTGCTTTGTCTCGTAAATGCTGGGATAGTACCAAAACTATCCCATCTGACCCGCAACGTTGCTCGTCGAGAGATGTTATACCTCATACAAATTACGTGTTTCAATCACAGCTGCTGGAAATTAGTAAAAATAGGAGTGGCATGGGCCCAATATTACACAATTTTACATAGTGCAAGGACACAATCATGTTTTGGGATGTATACAGAATTGTCTCCAAATGGTTTAACTCATGGGTGCTACGTGAGTTGACACTCGCCAATAAAAATCGCCGTCTGGATGCGTACAGTTCTCTGGGAATAAAGAATAAGCGGAAAGGTTTCCTGCACCTGATTCATTGTCAGTTGTCACTTAAAATGAAAAATGGATCTGCTGTGACAATCGTAAAAGCTCAGGACAATGATTGGATCGTGATCAACGTCCTAACATCAGTTCTCCACTCACAGATGTTGTTGCTGGTATGGTGCTCTATGGTGCGAGTGATCCTTCATGCCTTTCTCAGGTGAGGTAAAACCATCACTGCAGATCGTTACAGTCTGAACTCCAAGAAATGTACCGCAAACTTGTCTGCAAGCATCCAACAATGGTAAACCGACATGATGTCCTCATATTACATGACAATGGTCACCCACACGTCGCGTAAAGAACGGTGAAGGATCTCCATGAGTTGCAGTATGAAACCCTTTCTCACCCGCCGTATTTCCCCGATCTCTCTCCCACTGATTACCATCGTTTGCGGCATCTCGATCACTTCTTGGCAGGAAAGACCTTAACTAATGATCGTGTGGTGACACATGCATTTCTTTGCATCGCAGACTCCTTCCGCCACGGAAACGAATCGTTGGCTGAGCGATGGAAACAGTGTTTGCCTGCATACGGCGACTATTTTGGTTAACCAGGTAATGTAGTTTTCATTTTGTTCTTTTGCCTTTGCACATCACGCATCTGCATCTTTCATTCGCACCAACCTAATATATACTGTATATATAAAATATGTTTTATTTATCTGTTTTCCTACAAATGCTTTTTTAGTTCAGTGTGAAAGAAGTCCCACAAAACTAACCGCAGGGGACTTCTTTCACATATGCTTACACCTGGGGAAGAAAAGCGGAACTTCTTGGAACTTGTTTTCGGTCCTACTACTACTACTACTTCTACAACTACCACCACTACAACTATTACAGCTACTATTATTCGTAGTGGTAGTAGTTACCCATACCTTCCGTATTACACTCTCTTAAAATCTTAGTCAATCAAATTAAGCTATTACTTCTGGATTACAAAAAAACAAAATATGAAGAAAAATCTAAACTATTTATTTACTAGTTAAAGTACCCGTCCGTTCGCAACGATAAAAATACCTTAAACATATACGGAGATAGTTCTGCCATCTTTTGTTGAAAATCATTGCTTTACATTAACCTTAAATCAGGCTTGGTTGCAATTGGATCAATCGTTCCTATGTCATCCTTTAACATGCAATAAGTAGGTATCGTTATCATTAAAATGGTAAATGCTTTTTACACGCTAATACGGTTAAGGTATTGAGGGGGGTTTCCCTTCATTATTATGTAAAGCTTGGCTGCAATTGGATTTATCATTCGTATGTAATGTTCGAATACCTGTTTAATAATTCAGTCGCTTCACCATGGAAACGGTAAATAGTTGAATATTCTAATATAGTATAGATGTTAAGGTTTCAGCCCTCTATTATCATACAAAGTTTGAGCAAATTGACCGAGCCGCCGTAGCTCAGTGGTAGAGCGTTGGCGGAGCATTCGGGAGGTTTTGGGTTCGATCTCACCGCCGACCATCCTGATTCACGTTTTCAATGTTTTCTCCTCAGCCATACCAGGCAAATGCCGGGATTGCACCTTCAACCTAGGTTCTGGCTGATACCATCCAGCACTCTTTCCCCTCCCCTATCTCGGTCTGAGCCTTAGATGTCTAAAAACCATAAATTCAATTCAATTCAATTGAAGCAAATTGGTCTAACCGTTTTCACAGGAGCCGCGGATGTAAGTTTTAATGAGTTTTGTAGCCATAGAAACGGTAATATTACCAACGTGGTGCGGTTAAATCATGGATCTTTGTCCACTTTATTGCAATACTAGTTTGAGAGGGAATAGGTTAGACCAGGAGACTTCAATTATTTTTTCCTAGGGTTCATATTGATCCTAATATCACAATAAAAAGACCTTTGCGGTCCAGAAAGGGGACATTCAAGTATCACGTAAACACATTTTTTGGTTATTTTAGACTCCCTCCGTGTAAGCAAAAACAAGCGTTTACTTACCCCTTCTCTTGTGCTTACGAAAGACATGTCAAATTCTTTATCCTTATTTTGAAGTCCACGAAACTTTTAATTTTTACATAAACACTAATATGTCTTACGTGGGCACTGTCCTCATCCCTCTCCCTTATCAGTAAAAATAATCAAAGCTTGAGCCCGCTGTCCCTGGAAAGCTTACGTAATACTTGAACGCCCTCCAGGCCGCGGTGGTAGAACTTTGAGCTCTGGTGTATGATGTCCCTGGTTCGATCCCGGCTCATATCCTGTGGGTTTTGTGTTGGATAAATACCATGTGTGTGAGTTTTTGTGGGTTCTCTCCTTTCATCCCGCTTTCTTCATTTCACGATTTTCTCCATTATCAATTCGCCCTGATCCAAAGTTGCCTAAAGGCCTTAAATAAAATTCAAATTCTTACAACACTTCTCTAATCTGAAACCTTAGAAACCTTCTCCAGTACAAAATAGTCAGAGCTGAAATGGGTCACCGGCTCAAGTTTTGCACACGAGAAGAGATAACCGAGCCTCCGAAATTTATTCAAAGGAAGGTATTTCCTGTTTTGATGTAAACAACCACCTCCCGAAGTTTGTGCCGTTATTGCAAGGACATCCTGTATAAATATCACCTTCCGAAAAAAAAAAAAAGAAATACTCAATAACTGAAGATCGCTAAAGAATGTAACTTGTATACAGAAACTGATCCAAGTACCACATATACACACAGATACGGTCATGTAGGTGATATTTTTATTATCACTTTACATAAAAGAGTTCTAAAGTTTACGCAGAGACAGTGGGGCGAAGTTTCATTCCTTTAAAGTCCGTGATAGTCCCAGTCGAGGCTCGATTTCCAATCCGCTGACGAAGACTTCTTCTGCTGTTCCGTCGAACCTGTTCGTGGAGAAATGGGCGAACGAGATAGAATCCTGAGGAGCCGAGTTCACTTTGCTGCCACTGCTGGGCGTTCAACCTAAGAAAGAAAGAAAGAAAGAAAACTATTACACGTTGGAAACTAGAAACTTGTGACCAAAAGGATAATATTTTTTTACAGTGTAGTTTTGATACTACATACACTGCAAATAAATAAATAAAAACATTCTTCGTTTTTCTTTAAACTCTCGCACAACTAAAATAAGCCAATCTCGTATACACTTCCAACCTCTATACTTTGAACCACGCTTTTTTTCTGACAAGTTACGATATTTCAAATAATCTTAAAGCATTAACGTAAGCATGAATGATGTCACCTGGCGTCATATCTCTACAAATAATGTCGTAAGCGGCGTCACGTTAGTAAACTACAATCGAAGTACTACCCATTACATTAATATTTACGACTGGCTGATTTGGTCAATAACTTATGTTGGCAACAGTCATCGGGACTGTCACCAATCAGCTTTGTTAGGAGTGTGTTTACCTAAGATAGCCGTTGCGACCGCTTGGAGGTAGTCAACCCGTCGAACAGCATTGTAGTGCAGGTTGCCGCGTGCTTTGATATAATTATTTACTACCCTCATTGGAATTCAATGGATCATTAGATGGTTGATTATCTTTGAAGATAATAATTTTAGAATCAAAGTGATATGATTGATAACTTCCCAGATGGGTCTAGTGTCTGATCATGTGTGAAAAATCTAATCGGTCAAGTACTTTTTGCGTTATCCTCACGCACACATAGTCACTTTCAATTTTATTAGAGATTTAGGGGATACCGCGTCAGAGCTGAAACGAGTCACCGGGTCATGCGGGTCAAGTTTTGGCCCGGGTCACCGGGTCTATGCTTGGGATTCTGTCTGAAAAGCAAAGCAGAGTTTCAATCATTTCCTACGTTTGAACCGTGTTTCTTTCTGGGGTGACCGGGACCGGAGATTTTAGGCCCAGAGCACAATAAATAAGACGATGAAAATTCCCAATTCATTCTAGTTCCCAGACCGGGTCAAGTTTTCGGCTGAGTCAGCGGTTCACCTACGTTCTGCTCAAGCTGGGTCATGTTTCGTAACGTAAGAGTTTCATTGTCATAATGGTTTCTAAGAACAAACATAGAAATCCCCTTTAAGGTACATTCGTCAATCATAGACATTACTCAAATGATTGTATCTGGTAGTACTTAGATTGTAAATTTGTAAACCAACACCGCTTACGCTATTATTTGTCGAGATATGACGTAATTTGTGACGATGACGTCGTGACTTTGAGTTCCTGTAGTTCCGAAACTACACAATACGCTTGCATAGAAATTTCTTTAAAGGGACGTTTTCTTGTTTTGATGTGAATAATAACTTAGCGAAGTTTGCGCCATTATTTTTGGGATACACTGTACAGTCAGGGAAGAATTTACTGCGGGAGTTGAAAGTTATATTTATCGGCCTGACAGGCAGTAATGATTAAGCCGTGACATGAGGTAAATAGAAACTAAATGCTAGACTCCCAGAGTACATATTTCCGTGACTGTACATCTGCAGGAAAATGTATAATCCTTTAGGTACAAGGTGGTTTCTTGAATATATTAAATCAGAATAATGGACTTCATAGATTTCCTATTGTTCAGATATACGCAAATGGACAAAGCACGTTCTTTTCCTGTGGCCCCCTTTAATTTTATTTACGGTCCATGTTCCTCACAGTCCTTGTGCAGCTGCTTTTACATCTTGCTAAGTGATTTATCATCAGCAAGTATAACCATTTCCTCCACAGAATAACCGTATCATAGTAGTTATGTAGATCTTGAATTCTGACGAATTGAAGTCGATTTTCTTTTCTTTTGATGAAAGTTTTACTCTGACGAGTACATACATACATTATAATTTTTAATCTGGATAACAAAAATTAAATTAAAGTTTCAAGTTTACAGTAACCTACACAAGCAAACTATAAATAATTTAAATGGTAAGGATTTATAAGGATCACCCTCTATAAACTATTATTCTTACTTTGCATTACCTGCTGTTCATAGTGCAAATAACCCCATTTCAGTTCGCATCGTGGCTTACAAATGACATGATACCATTTCTTGCAGGTCCTACACAAAATACATCTTTCATCATCAAATCTTACCAGCCCACAACATATTGGGATCTTGTCACGATCGCTCATTCTCCATAGTACACCCACTCCTCCGGGTCCTATTGTTCCATTAAGACTCATCCTGATTGTCCGCCACCTTTGGCCTTCGATACCTCTTGATACAGCTGTGCGTACTCCTTCCGCTGAGTTCTGTGCCCAACTTTCCATTTTTTCTTCTTTCGTTTACTGTAGGTTCCTTCTTCACCTTGTCTTCTTCCCCTTTACCAAAGCTGACGCATCCTACCACTCCTTGGGAGGATTAAGCTGCTCGCTCGAGCCCCTGTTCGGGCGCCATGTATAACAGTCACGTGCCCTCTGCTTGGTGTGCCAAACCAGTTATTGATGGTCCCGTGAAGATCTGACCCGAAACTACTACGAGAAGAAAGGGTGAGAAGACTCGTTGAAGTAGAACCGCTGTTTGGTGAAGAGTACGTGCCAATAAAACCATACGAACGGGGCACATAGTGGTCCGTCGGACTTCCCCCGGGCCGTTTTGCACTGCTGCTGAAGCTCAATGAAGAGACCAATCGTTAAGAGAACTAACCTATCCGCTAGGAGACTGATTCTCTTTATGCCCTCTCGAATAAGAGGTAAGCTCCCAAATGGATGTCCTCTTAATGAGAGAGGACAGTGGCTTTGTAGGGACCTCTTGGTAAGATACGCACTTGTACCGAAGGAGAACTCTGAATGAGAGTCCAGTCCCCTGGTTCAGCGATCTCTCCGTTGAAGAGACTACCACACCCAATTATTCGCCTCTTAAAGTGAGAGACTGAAGAGCTGGGGGCAACCTCTCAGGTGGAGGGAAGGTCATCTATTCAAGAAAACAAAAAATTGGTTGCTGGTGCACGATTTATTATGTGCTTTAGTCGCGATCTGGTTTTACACCACCACCTCGGCGGGTATATCTGAACATGCACATTACCTTTTTACAAGTATTAATTTCTCACTCGTAATTACTTAGTAAACAAATATTAATTATAAAAAAGATAATTAAGCCCTTCTTCTTTCTTAAAATATGAAGTTTTCATCAAAACATGATTTAAAAATATATTAATTAGCACAGAAACTACTGTCACTTCCAACGTCGCGCTCCATCTCTGAATCTACACACAGTACTGTGCAATACAGGCCGTTGCAAATTGTGCTATGATGTTTAAGGTTGAAAGGAGGATCTCTTACTCGGCATACCGATCGGCTGCACCTCAGCAGTAGAGCGTTTTATTTGGATTCGGAAGGTCTCGGGTTGGATTCCAGAATTCGACCATCCTGACTGAGATTCCCCCAGGATTTTCCCTCAATCACACCAGGCAAATACCGCAATGAAACCTACAAAATAGACCCTTAACGAATCCTTTTTTACTCCCCTATCTTGGTCTGAGCCTTAGATGCCTAAAGGCCATACATGTATTCAAATTCTTATTCAACATTTACGAATATTTACGATACGAGTGAGAGTGCTAGTTTGATAACCATATGAAATAACGTTCCAGATATGATCCATATTTTTAGATGATATGTGAAGAGCATAGAGAATGTCCCTTTTTTAAAATAAAAACTTAAGACCCTAGTGCAAGATCCAGACAACTCCATTTTACGTAATTTTTCAGGAAACAAAGACTCCATACAACAATCTCATGGATTTACATTAATATGCATTTCAAATATACTGCACTGTTACATGTTTAATAAGTCAGACATTCTTGGTGAAATCAATTCATTCATAATAATTTATCTTGTTTTTGTCCCGGCATACCTACTTTTCCACATTAACACAAAATAGCAGTAAATATCTTCAGTTTATGATAATATATAAACAAGAAACTATCATTATTGGGGAAATATTATAGTTATTTAATTTCAACAAAAGAAAATTTTGAAAAATCATTTACATACAAATTTTAGTTGACTTGAATTCAATGATAATTTTCCGTAAGATTTGCATAAATGTCATAATAAAAAGCGTAGTCTAAAGGAACGTATTTTTTTGCTAATTTTTTACGTTTATACTTTTGCGAGTTGATTTTGATTTGTTCATTAGACAGTTTATTAGAAGGCAATGAAAGTCTTACCTATAGAGTACTTCCCAGAGATGCCCCAGTTACCGTATTTCAAAAGTTACCCAATAGAATGCATGACCAATGTAATGTGAGTGTCAGATGTGTCGAGATTGAATGTGTTTTAATTTGGCGTTTTTAGTTGATATAGGAAGGTATGACATGTTTGTGCATCATGTTCTAATATTAAAGAATACAGAATCGTTAGAAAAATATACTATCATTTCATTTTTGTTATCGAAGTCGGGAAAAACGGTCAGTAGGAAAACCGTTGTCAGTCGTCACTCTGTTTTTGTCCATGTTTGTCACTTGGCGGTAAAGTCTCGCCAGGCAGAATGGGCGAGATGCCCCAGTTATCTCCTGGAGATATGCCCCACCAGGAAAATAAGATTCAATTCTGCGTCATATGATTTAATTGTTACTTGCTATTTTAAAGTAACACTCATATCTATGCTGTGACTGACGGCGTACTATTTGATGAAAGACTGTAAGAAGCTTATCCCCATATATTACGATCTCCACGTGTGAGTATTTGCATTGTTGTTATGTAACAGTGCTGCGTACATGAATATTTCACTGTAAACACTGTAACAAAAATATAAAAAAATACATATGTTTCAAAAAATACGTAGACCCTATACTGTGACTTTTTATTGTTCGGTGGGGCATCACTCCCAGAATTACTATACCATGTTTTGCAAGAACAAAATTGTCTTAGTTCAAACAGAAGCACTGCACAGGATATTATTGCAATTATATTCAACATCCCTGAACTTTGATATTCTACATTTTTCTCCTTCACGATTTGATACTGTCTTTTTAAATAATACACTCAAATGACCAATGAAGCTAAAAAAAATAAATAATCCTGATTAGTATCTATAATGTGAAACTTCTTATTTATTTTGTAAACGATATTACGATAATCTCTTTCATCAGATAAATACGCCCGTGATTCGTTTTGTTTCGTTCTTTTCTTTTCAATGAGATCGAAACTTATAGGAAAGGAAACTATGCCCTGGTTACGGATATCTATAAAAAATACGTTTGAAAACTCTGGAAGCTGTCTGAGACTTGCTCTGGCATGTTGATTATTTTCCCATTGTACAATGTACCTTTGAATAGTGGGTACCGATTTTGTACCCACAATTTTTGAGAGGCAATGGCGAACCTAGGCTTGGGTTTAGAGAGGCGGTAGTTTGCCTCCAAGTTCTTGGGAGGGAACAAATTAAAGAAAAAAACGATGGTAAAATATGAATCCCTGTGCCAGTCACTGCCTCTGAAAAATAGGCGGTATAATGTACCCACAATTTTTGAGAATCTGTGACGGGCACAGGGATTCATATTTTACCATCTTTTTTCTTTAATCTGTTCCCTCCTAAGAACTGGCAGGCAAGGAACTGCCCGTCTAAACCCAACCCTTGGTTCACCACTGCGTCTCAAAAACTGTGGATAGAAAATCGGCATGTTGTACCCACTATTCGAAGGTACAGTTTTTGTAGTGTACACATTCAGTGCATTAATATCTTTTGTTAAAAACAACGAAAATGAATCGTTCTTCTACCGACTGAAAGCAAATTTTTTGAACAATATATTTGAATTAAAAACTAAACCTGACCCGAAAATGGAGTTGTCTGGTTCTTGCACTGGGATCTTCAATTGAGTTTGTATTTGTAACAAGTACTTAGAGCCGTGGTGGCTCATTGGCACAGCGCTTGCTTCTGGTACGTAGGATCCGCGATTCAATCCCGGCTCATGCCATGAGGGCTTTGTGGTGGACAAACACCGTGTGCGTAGGTTTTCTCGGGGTTCTTCCATTTTCTTCATTCCACCAATCATCCCATCATCATCCATTAGGCATGAACCAAAAGTTTCCTAAGTGCATTAAATAAAATTCAAATTGTAACAATAATTGTCACCCCTTCCCCTTCCTAGGGGGTGTTCCCTAAGATCGCCTTTGATATTGAATTGATAGCCATGCCAAATTTGACTGCTTGGAGGTAGTCAACCCGTCGAACAACATTGTAGTGTGGGTTGCCGCGTGCTATACTTTTAAAATTTCCATTATTGTGATCATCACCATTGGAATTCAATGGACAATTAGATATTCGATTATATCTGAAAATAATAGTTGAAGAACTTCGGCGAAAAGCAGTCCAAGCCACAAAATCTTGTTCTTGAGAAAAATAGGAATAAATACCTAAACCCTACTGCTTCCAAAACAAAACAAGAATATTTTTCAGTTTCATTTAGTGTTCCTCTCTATACCCTCCCCCACAAAAAAATGGTTTTGGTTTACATACTTATCCTTACTTTTCTCAAGAATATGGTTTTGTGGTTACTGTTTTTCGCCGCAGGTATTCAATTTTAGAATCAAATTGATATGATAACTTCCCACTTTGGTCCAGTGTCTGATCATGTGGGAAAATTCATTCCAAACGGTCAGGCACCTTTTTACGTGACACTCACACAAACATACTCACTTTTAGTGGTGATGAGCATGGTTATGGAATATGAACTACTTCGACAAATCTAACGTAATCCACTTGTTCAGTAAATAGAACAATAGAAGAGAAATTAAAGTTGAGGCCATTGCAGGTGTTAAACGTTATACGTTGGTGTAACTAGATCAACGTTTGAGTAAATGTTCTTATAATAATTAACAATTGGTTGTAAGGGATCCTTACCAAACGAGCGGTAGCCCATTCCTTCTTCTTCTGGGAAATGTCAATTGGAGGATGAGCACTGGCAACAGCGACAGAGCGAAACACAGAACAATCTTCACCGTCTGCGGAAGGAGTAGCAACTGTAACGGGAGTGGCAGCCACTGGTGCTCAGATTTCCCAATGTCCGATGGAATAATCGGACCAAAGACTGACAAGTTGGGATTGAGCAGGAATTGTTCCAACTGTAACAAGACAAAATTAAAAAAAAAAAAAAATGACTGTAGAAATTGTGATGTTATCTAGTTGGAGGTTTCCTAATGATGGACTAAATAAGTTGCAATTCTCAGAAGATGGAAGAAAATTTCTGACTGAATCTGTTCCTGAGAGCTAGAAGCATGTAAGCCCAATTTTGGTTAAAACGTGATTAATGCAGTTTTGTAAAGCGTTCGGAAGGCCTCAAATAATGGTTGCTCGATTCTGGTTGTAAACATAATAATAATGTAAACAGGCTAAGCAATAGAGTTTCCACCGGTGTCCATGACTAATCTCTATCGGACTCGTAGATACTGAGATCTAGGAGGGACACAAATGGAGAATACTAAGCGACTGAAAAGAATCTGCCAGTTTTAGGGACAAAGTTACAGGTTATAAACGGGTTCAGACCATTACGAATCTAATGGTGCATGGCTCTGTGTGACTTGTAGCTACTGAGACTAGGAGGGGGACAAATTAAGAATACTAAACAACTGGAAAGGGCTTGTTTGTTTTAGAGTTTATGTGATAGGTTACGCCATGGGTTGATACCATTACGAATCTAATGGTGTATGGTTCATCTCTGTCGGACGTGTAGTTACTGAGATCTAGGAGGGGAACAAACGAAGAGTACTATGCGATCCAAAAGGACCTGCCAGTTTTAGAGTCAAACTGATAA
>JAGDQP010010054.1:22146-52231 GCA_022664845.1 Lepisma saccharinum
GCAACTCCATCTGTATCTGAAATTTAGTAAATAAATAAACAACTAAGTACGTAGATTAGTGTGAAAGATTTAGTATGATTGGTTTCACTTAGTAACCTCATATTGGAAAATGGTACTCTCTCTTTCTGCTGTTCTAGTGGCTACCGTCACTGACTGCTCATCGTGAGGTCTCGGGTTCGATTCCCGGCTCTGCCAAGATATTTTTTTTTAGGGTTTCTCCTCAGTCATACAAGGCAATTGTCGATGTGGTACCTACAAACTAGGCAATATCCGACTCCCGGCCTAAATCAAAGCTGTGAAAAGCCAACATAGATTCCTACATTGAAAAGCAGACATGCCTTTCAACTTATACGTATAAGGACATTACAATTATAATACATATGAATTAATTCTTACATTTTCCCAGTTCGCTTCAATAAGAGAGTCGAGCGTGGAAACACTCCACATCCAGAATCTGAGAACTTGGCTCAACATCCATACAAACACCATCTCCTGAAAAGAAGAAGAAGAAAAATAATATAATTATTGTAGACTGTGAAAGAAAGTAGTATTGTCTACCAACAAATAAATAAACAAGCGCAAACATGATGTTAAAACCAGGTTGTTCGAAGCTGAATGGCTGTTTCGTACCTCACATTACTACAGAGATTTTGAATTGAGTAAAGCAATGATGTCCAACCTTGTTTGGCCCAAAAGACACTTTAAAATTTAGCGCGATCTTCGCAGACGGCCAGAACATCCTCTGACATAAATAACATACAAATCGTAGTCGTCGCTTAATTGCAGATTTTTAACGTTAATATTGCAAATGTAAGAAAATTCTTCACACATACAGACAACGTTTGTAAAAATAGCAAAAGGGAAAAAATCAAAGAATTAAAATAGTTTTTCGGTACTTACAATTTATTAGTGCGATATGTGGTAGGCTGAAAGGTAAAAACTGCGGGCCGTATCTGTTCCGCGGGCTGTAGGTTGGGCATCACTGGAGTAAACACATATTTACTCACTGGATGAAACCTGGATCTTGTAAAGCAAGAAAGAGCTGGAAGATACTTTCTGCACTAACCCTGCTTTTAAAGAACTCTTTTGAAGTATTACATGCATTAAACATATCGTAATATGTTGGTGCTAAGTCAGGGAAATATGGGGAGCGCGGAAGTACTTCACACTAGTGTTGGATATTCCTGGA
Organism: Lepisma saccharinum; assembly: GCA_022664845.1. NCBI lineage: Eukaryota > Metazoa > Arthropoda > Insecta > Zygentoma > Lepismatidae > Lepisma > Lepisma saccharinum. Next base: position 23,336 of record JAGDQP010010054.1, read on the forward strand.
TCACCAGTCGCATTTTGAGACAAGAAACAACATTGGCTACTAAACATCTTAATTCAGTTACCAAAATTCGCGACTAACTTTTCTCTTCCAACACTAATCTTTTTTCGTCAACTGTTTGTTCAAGATTTACATTTAATACAAAAAGTGAAAGGCTTTTATTATGTAGCATGCTGATGCTGCAAAGCGCGAACGTAGCTTGCTAATCAAGTCAAAACAAACATTCAAAATCGTTTCCTTGTGGCTACCGTTCACGAATTATTGATGGTGAAGATAAATTGTCCCAACCTTGGAGCTGTCTAGTGTTGTAAATGTAATGAATCTGTGGTGGAAGGATATTACTCTGCGGTACGTTAAGAGACCAAACTTTTAAAATAACTTCCGGTGTGTTTTGAACTCTAAAGAAGTACAAGAACACATTAAATCTAATTTGAATTTGAAACTTCTGGCTTTATCGTAATACAGGTATACTTCAAAATAAAGGCAACTTAATTCATATTACTTCCTTAAGATAATACTGTCACTTTGTTACAACTAATGCCGGTATAAAACAAATATTGTCGACATATAAAACAATATTTGGTACTTTCATACAACAGAAAGTTTTGCTTATAACCATTTTTTATTTAAAGAGGACACTGATGTGATTGGTGTATTAATTAGCTGATATGTTTTTTTTTTTTGTAAACATCAATTTTTAAAATGTGCTACTGATTTTTTTTAAAAATATATTTACACTGCATAATTTACTTACTCCTTTTGCAACCTGAGCAAAAGAAAATGGAGACTAAGCATTCAGTTTTGACAACCAAAACCAAGGTCAATGTGCCACTTAACAACCAACAAGCACTTTCCAATTTCTAATGCTGCTTCATACTTCTGGATTCAAGTGCGCCGATCATTGGGCCCATCGTAGTGGAATAGTATATAATAGACATTTCGAACCAATCGGAGAAGACGTTGATTATAAAGGTTACAGAATAATGATGCTAATCATCATTAATTTACAAAATGTAAAAAATTGCACAGTACAGGTAAAGTTTGAAGTCTTTTCAAACATGAAAGCATAATAGGAAGGGCATTCCATATTGATTTACACTTTATTTTTATTTTTTTACACTTATAAGAACCTTTATGCCTCAACAGATACATCAACTTTCTCAACATAGTCTCCATTAACAACTACACACTTGCGCCACAAATGTGGCAACTTATCTATGCCCTCTGCGAACCACTTTTTCGGAGTCTGTCGCACCCACGTCCGGACAGTGTCTTGCAGTTCCTGGAAGTCGGCGAAATGATGTCCACGCAGCGGTTTCTTCAATGCCCCGAAGAGGTGGAAATCAGAAGGTTCCAAGCCAGGAGAATAAGGTGGGTGTGGAAGCACCTGGAACCCCAGCTCATTAATGGCAGTCGTGGTTGTCCGACTCGTGTGGGGACGATCGTTGTCGTGTTGCAGGAGCACACCTTTTGTTCATTTTCCTGGTCGTTTCCTCTTAATTGCACGGCGCAAACTCCGAAGCATTGTCACGTATGACTCGCTGTTAATAGTGGTACCGGGTTCCAGCCAGTCTATGAGTATGATTCCATCCTTGTCCCAGAAGACTGCTGCCATGCGTTTACCTACGGAGGGCTGTGTACGGAACTTCTTTGGCGTGGGGCTGCCTTGATCCTTCCACTGCATTGATTGGGCTTTGGTCTCTGGCTCAGGCTAGTGCAGCCAAGTCTCGCTAGTAACGAGTTTGGACATGAAATCTTCTGGATCCTGACTGTAGCGTTGCAGAAGATCACTGCTCACGTCCTTGCTCTGTTGTCTTTGTGCAGAATTCAGAGATTTAGGAACTCACCTGGCAGACACCTTACCCATCTTAAGGTGTTTGTGCACTATGCGGTACAGAGTGCTTCTGGCATGTCCTGTGGCCGCCTCCAGTTCCGTGAACGTGATGCACCTGTTGTCCTGAATAAGCCGCTCCACTCTTGAACTGTTGACTGGTGTTGTCACAGTCACTTTCCTTCCGGAACTGGTTCCCTTCGCCGTTGATGTGCGGCCACTTTTCCAGTCGTCCACCCAGATGTATACGGTTTTGCGTGACGGTGCGCCCTCTCCACACACTGCCATCAATCGCCTGTGAATTTCCGCAGTCTGTACACCCTCTTTCCACTGAAACTACGTTGTCCAGCGCTGCCCTTGATGATCACCTTCCATGTTGTCCGCTCAAGTACTTACAGCTGTTGGTGAAATGTGCTGCAGGGTACAGAGATTACACGTCTCTGTATTGTTCTTCCACCTGAAGGCAGACCTAAGTACTACTTCCTTCCAACTTTCAGGACGAGCTCAATGGTGGACCCTGAAAGAAGAAAAAAAAAGTGTAAATCAATATGGAACGCGCCTCGTATTAAATTTTCAATTTATTTTTCTCTCAGGACCGACCGGGTGGCCGTGTTCGACTTTAACATTTAGCCCTCATTGAGTGAAACAACGAAAAAGACGCTTCTACACTCGACTTGTTTGGAATGAGGGGAGTCTCACTTATTTATCATCAACACCATGGAACTTATAACCATTATCTTTTATTTTATGTTATGTTTCCTTTAGTCATGATCAGAAACCAAACACTGAACAATTCATAAAAGTGCCTCATTGTAGAATTCCAATATCACTGTAAGGAATATAGCAACATAAACAAGACAAAAACATCAACTCCATGGAAATTACTTTATATTTTGGAAATGGGATGGACAAACAATAACATATTGGGCACTAAGTACCCTCAATACCTAGGCACAATGCCTCAAAGATTCCTACAAGCTAAGTAACGTCTTTACAATTTAAAATGATTTAATACTATCCAAAAAGCTTTAGTTGTAGAAAGTGACCCCAATACCTGTGCAATTATCTCCACGACAATGGAGCGAAGAACAGGTCTTCCAGTGCTGACAATCTGCCAAAGAAATACAGCAAAAGCGGTTAAGTAAATGACAAAAGGAATTAAGGTTAGAAAGGAGCCTCCACAAAGCAACGGACGAATAATTTCCATCACATAATCATAACACTGCATCAAAAGATCCATAATCCATAAGACTATTTTTTTTACATAAATGCTGAACGCAGAAGAGGAAGCAACACAGGATTTGAAAGATGGAATCTAAGGTATTCTGAGCACTATTAAATTTTGTCTCAACTTTTTTTCTCCTCTTGCAACAATGTGTTGTATCATTGGATACCAATGCATTGTTGTTCGAACGATTTTCTTCCTATACTGTTAAAACACTCTAAAAACGTTTCTGGAAACTATGGAAACAGGTTTAAAGTGCACAGAACCAGAGCCGTAGTGAGATATTTCAGCGCCCGAAGCATATGTATAAAATGTTGGCCCCGGTCAACTTTCGCTTTTTGACTTTGCTATTTTCCGCTCCACAAATATTTTTTTGCCGTCTGCAAGAAAAAGATATCATATTTTAATAATTTCACTAATTGAAGCGTATGCGCGAACAAACGTCTAAGTGACATTTTCAAATAGAAAAAAATCACCAATAAAAATTTAATATATAACCGGAAAAATATGCGGCATAAAATATTCATACTTTGCACAAAGGCGGACTTTAGTCTAACATGTCTTCGTGTAAAGTATAAATATTTAATGCCTCATATTTTTCCTGTTATATATAAAAATGTACTCGTGATTTTTTTTTATTTGAAAATGTCAGACGTTTGTTAACGCATACGCTTGTAATTAAAAAAAATGTATTGTTATTTGATTGTAGTGTTTTGTTTTGATATGATTGTGGTGTTTATTTATTATTTAATATATCGCAGAATATGACAAAAAATGTTTTAGCTTATACTTGATTGAAAATTTTAGAGAGAGAAATTTTTAAAGGATTGATAAAAAAAAAACGTGTTGTAAAGAAAAAAGAAAGATACTATTGATTTGGCGTTTTAGGTTGATGATTTTAATAAGTTACGTACTTAATTGTTGGTGAGCACTTAGGTTAGACGGGGTCAGGTTAAGGTTTTATTAATCCGTCAACCACACTAGGGGATTTTTGTATTTAAACAATTGACAATTGGGCAAGGTACAATAACCTACACCGTTATTAAGTTTCAATTAACCCATAAAATGGCGTTTGCATGAAGACAAAAAAAAACTGACTTTAGATAAGAAATGAGCCTAAGGGGGCGGGGGTTATTACTTTGGAGAGGACCGCAACGGAGAGAACTGAACTTTTTCATTAGAATTTGCCGCAGTTTATCAGTAAGGCCCGTAGAATTACAGCTCATGTTTTAACTTGTTTAGAATGCCTTAATTACTAGCAATGATGATCTCTACATGGACGACGACAACGTTTCACATACTGAAGAACGATGCGGGAATAATTAATGGATAGGCCACATTAGGCCGTAGAGAAATCACGATAGGAGAGCTTTATATTATTTTTCACATAAGGTATCACACACAAGAGATAGTAGCACAAACTAATAAATTATGACCACATAAGGCCTCCCTAACGGAAGAAATACACTCAAATATTTAATTGGAGTGGGATAATGCATACGGACGAAATTATATGTAATAGCAATCATTAAACAGCAATCACTAAGCAAAGGACGAAGTTCGCTATTTGATTATAAAAGACCGGGAAAAGGAGGTGAAATAATTAGATTACGAGCACATTAAATAATTCTCAACCTGACTCCCGCTATTCGATGCAAATACGATTGCTGTGCTTACATTTAACAGGAATAAATCATTGACGAATTAAGACGCCTTTTTGACATATACACGGTCAAGAACAAATTTAACATGACTTGTGAGATATCCTGTGTCCGATGTTTAAGTTTGGTTGCTACGAAAAAATATGAGTTTAACTTTTAAGAGTACATTAGCTTTAGAAGTAACTATAAAGTTTTATTGGTAACTTAACCAAAGACACTACTTTGGTTTCTTAGAGTCCGAAAGCCTACATAACCGACGACGGGGAGACGTAGAATGAAGAGTTTGTACGAAGGAGTGAGAATCAGTCAAGGGCCGAGGAAGCTTGCTATTTTATACTCCCCGCGTAACGGTATTAAAAAAAAGTTTTAAAAAGTTGTTGGGAAGAAAATAGAGAGGGGAGTAAATGTAGTTTTTGCTGTACTAACAGAAGCTGGCTAAAATTTTATATATAAGAAACGAGAGAGACTGAATGCAAGAAAAACCTTGAATAATAATGCATGTACTAAAATTACTTTAACATAATATGGAGATATTCTAATAAAAAAATATATAAATGATTAAAATTAAGTGCTAGCAAACTTATTTACATACCTTTCTATATCAGCTGGAAAATGCAATTTAAAAAAAACCGCATTATTATTTTGATTAACACACGCACGCGCGCGCGCACGCGCGCGCGCACACACACACACACATACACACACACACACACACACTTGATTAAATATCGGAGTAAACCGAGGGGTTACAAGCTTCAATTACACATTGAAACTCCCAAAAACATAATTAAAAAGAACTGGAACTGTCAAACTGAAAACTTCTTTTGAGGCTAGAGTTGAGACAAGTAACCAAATCCGAATTATCTGATGTCAGCCATCAGTTAATCGTCATGTAAATAAATTCTGCTACGGTACAATGAAAATATGGTTACAAGATCCGTTGATCTCCAGCGAGAAACAATTGCGGCGCGAAGCCGTAAGTGAGGTACGTGTAGTCGTTGCAAACATGCATTTTTAAATCCACCGACAGTGGCGCTGTATCATCGCTAAGTTCCCGAACGCTGAGATGTGATTGGTCTAGGTTTCAAAATCTAACAGGATGCCCATCACAGCGAAACCAAATTTTGCCTCGAGAAACAATACTCGCTGTACTTTATTTGATCCAACGAATTACAACAAATTTGTGCGGATTCGTCTCTCTTTTAAATGGTGCCGCTGTTGAGTCTCGAAGATTTACGAATTCCAACCTCACTACTCATTACACCATGCATTGTCAACTGCTCGTGTACTATTTTAAAAAGCTTACTATTTCTTAAAATAAATGTTGCGAAAATATTATTATAAAAACTCCAATTACATTACAAAACGAACGTTTATTTCAACCTGCCAAATTTTTATATCGACAGTTAGTACATTTGGATTTTTTTCTTTTAGGCATATATACAGTTTTCGACGCCCCTGATTTTGGTGCCTCATAACTTTGACCCCGAGGCAGGTGCCTCACTCGCCTCATCCTCACTACGGCACTGCACAGTACACTTGCTAATAACTGCAGAAAGTAGTCGAAACATTGTGTGATGGTAAAAAAAAAAGTGAATTTATTAAGTATAAATATAATATATTGTGCATCTAATATCAGACCGTGAAGGTAAGATTATTATTTGAAAGATGTATAGGCATATCCCTGTCTATTTGTATATCTATAATGCAGCAGTGTAAGAACAACTTTTCTGCAGAAATACACTGCTGAGTATAAAGTGAGTGCAAAGTTTGATTTGGGGTAGATTTTATATAGTTTCCCAGATACTGATTTACCTAAACCTTACCTTACCTTACCTAACATTAAAAACATGTTCTAAAAAAATTAAGGTAACTAATTAACTCGTATATTGGCTAGACTAATCGAACTATTTAAGGGTATCCTAACCTAAGGTAATGTCACTGATTCATCGATCTGGGAGGGTATCCGAAGTACAGCCGAGAGGGGTAGTGTTACGAATTTTTTTAAAAAAATAACACGTCGAATGTGTTACCTGCGTGAGGAATAATTACAATAAAAGAATGTAGAAAAGCACCACACAACGTATTACGTCACACATACACAGATTTTTATTATTATTTACTTCCTTTACCCGTTTCATATTAATATGAATATAATTTCATGCTAAAATCATCGTAAATGGCGTTAAAAACACTATAAACAATTTATATTTGTACTTACATTATCGGTTACAAGCAAATGAACTTCTGCAGAAAATCTATTAGTAACTATTAATACTTTCAGATTAGTTTGTAGAATAATAATTTGAAACGTGCACTTATTAAATTTGGCAATAGTTTCGATTTTACAAGTTGTAATTTGTAGAATGTACATGTGATTCTTGTGTAACTGAATTTTATAAGTTACAAGTAAGTTTATTCGTAGTGGAGAGTTTGACAAAACGGAGAGGTATGATAGAACGGGGAGGTGTACCCTTTAGCTCAGACTGATGGTGCCATCTACCAGATGCGAGTTTAATTATTTACTGAATGCACCACAGAGGGCAGTTTCGATAGAGTGATGATTTCACGAATGGCGTGCCTCCGATGGTTATTGTTTTTAATAGGATTTTTCTACACTTCGATTTATTTTAACATCAAGTGTGTTGCTCGTTTGTGGATTGGCTAAACCGGGACTACAAAATGTATTTACCTCATCTTAGTTTGCAGTTATTTAAGTGTAAATATAGTTGTAGTTTATTTAACCTTGTGTGAGCAGAGCCAAAATGTACGCAATTGATCGAAATGAGGAGGCAATCTCGCTACTTGTATCGAGGTTCTAACCCCAGCTCGAACGGATTAAATCGAGTAAAAATGAGTTGAAAGTACCGAGTTCTGCTTGTTCGATCACCCGTCAAGGTGATTCATCTGCAAAATCCTGCATGTGTTTACTAGCAATGGTTGTATGATGAGAACCGTAACGTCACTGAAGAAATAATACCCACATTTCCGGCAAGCAAAACAACACGATACATCAAGGTATGCGAAAAGCAGATATTACGCTGATTTGGAACACAGCTTCATATGCTTTTATCAATATACATATGATAACACGTTCAGTATGTATAGGTTCCATGAGTTCCAAACCTTATATAACGCTTCATAAGTTTCCTGTACGAATTGTAGCCGTGATTATAATAATCTTCATACATATTTTCTAATGTTACGTCATTAATACACTGTATCACACTGGAGCTTGCTATTTTGTGGGGCGTATTAACATTCACTTGTATTGTATCTCCTTTATGTGCTGTAGATGAAGATTCCGAGGGCTGAAACTGTCATTTCCATGTGCAGTTTCGTCTTCACCTTGATAATCGTTATTCCTGTCCAACGTGTCTGTATGATTTTCTGTTAAGTCTCCATAGAATTTTCGCACGATGTTGGTATGTAACATGCATGCAAATGGCTAATCCTCCATTCCAATTACATTTTCAGTCAGGCCTACACGTTCTCCATATCTTCTCCCTCAGCAGCTTAACAACGTTCACGGAGTAAAATGACTTCACCCCACTCATGTCTACCGTTGCACTGACCTACCGGGCACCGCACACATATATAGCCCTCACTCAAAGCTCGTACGCAGACCTTCAGATGACACTAGCGGACGCGCACATAGTTTTACAGATGAATGGCTTCGATTGGAGTTCCAACAGGCACAACGTTCTATTAAACACATTCCCAGTTGGTTTTTAGCTTTTCGAGCTGGGGTACTTCCCTTGTAAGTAGGTATTTTCTGAGACAATTAAAACTGTATTATTTAACGACTTTTTTCGGAAACCTTCAAAATTCGTTTGCAATTCTTGTATAACTTTTCACAAGGGAAATTATATCTACATTTCACAATTCAGCAACCAACGATGAATTATCCTCGTAATGAGCAGTAATTCTGCCAGAACCCCATATGGGAGTGTCGCGCCCTAAATTCTGGAGCTCATACCCGCAACTTAAAAATTTTACAGTCAAAAATCGATAGAAACCGTGCGAAACTTCCATTTATTTACACCCTCCTAATTTTGGATTTACACCCGCCGAAACTAAAAATCCTTGGTAATCATAGCAACGTAGTCAAAATTGCGTTCAATGACACTGTATGAAAATTTGCTTACCTACATAATTCGCTGTCTCCTCTTCTTTTTCTATTGTCAGTCGTTTCGAAACATAAAAAGAAAACGCGACTCTTTCATTGTAATGATGGCAATCTGACACAGAGCACAAAATTATAAAGAATTAATGAATATCGAAGGAACACCACAAACCCACTGCTGTACATATTTGTTTAGACTATAATGGCGGGTTACCATGGCGACCTCCTGGGTGTGACGTAAGATTATAGTCACCTATACAAGCACCTATATATCTGTGTTGTCCAGCTTTCCCCTACTATTTACTTGTAAATAATTAAACAACAGAACCCGAGTGATCACGAAACTCAGTCAAGTTTTGAAACGTCTTGCAAATGTAAAATACATAAAAATAAGCGCATGACAGAAACTAGAAAGCTTTTGTATTTCAATGTTTAGTTATATTTAATTTCGTACGTATATTTTCATGCTATTTGTTTTGTTGACAGAAAAGCATTGTTCGTATATATTCAACAGAGTGGAAAGTAATACCATACGTTGACAGTATTACAGTCTGACATTTATTATATTGAAACAAGCGTGACTCCCTGCACCACACTGATGATGGAAATGAACCATCAATTCTGACGCTAGGGTCGCTAATATCGAGACATCGACAGGTATTCGTTCAATAACTTCTAGTTTCAATGCCTACGTGATATTTGTATGATGGCTTTATGTTTGGTGAGCAAAAAGCATCATTTTCTCGACATATTCGCTGATTGATTTTTCTGAAAAAGGAATAAATCAAATGATTCTTTATGGTAGGTGATGACGAAATTAAATGTGCCTAGTTTTACCTCAAAGACGAGCTCAGAAAAGAAGAAACGGATGCAACACTTTTCAAAGAGATTTTACGTGTAATTCGCTCAAGACTGTATCTAGATTCTTTATTCGGCTCTTTCATTGAATTTCGTTAGTGTAGATGGCGCAAGAAGCGTTGAACAGGTCAAGACATGCTCTTTCATTCTATGGAAGATTGAACGAGAAAAGAATCACAAATAAAAGAATTGAAAAAGAAAGAAGAACGAAACTGCTTGTGAAAGAGGGTTACGAAAGGGAAACAAAATGCAATAAATATTCGATTCCTATCCTCAGATACATTTCTCCTTGAATAGAAATGCACTTTGCTTTCCCGAGATAACACCTTTTTTTTTTTGGTGCAGGTTCTAAATGATAATTTAATTTAAGATAGTAACTAGAAAGGCGCCATTTTGGTGACCAGACGCTTCTGTACACGAGGGTGAAGAAACAAAGTAAAATTTCTCTTTTTGTTTTAACCCAGAAACGTCGTTTGTGAAATACAGTGTTTATTTCTGTTGGAAAGGTTTATTCTCTTTCGCAACAAGGATGACTTATATACTCTCATCACATGAAATAGCTTTACGGTGTTAGTACTAGTCATCATCCCGCTGCTGTTCTTTCAAGGTAAATTTAACCCCCTTTCAGGGATTCAGTCACCATTTTGAGTTTGGGGGCGTAAAATCAGAATTGGGAGGGTGTAAGTGGACTTTTGCACGGTTTCTATTGATTTGTGGCCGTAAAAACTTTATACTTGGGAGGTGCTCTCAAGAATTTGGGGCGCTGACACCTCCCATAGGGGTCTGGCGTAATCATTACCTGTTTATTCCGTTTTTCCTCTTCCTATTTGTCGTATCACGCGATTTCCTCGTCCTCTTTGCTCTTCAACTCAGTGGCGGTTCCAGAAAGGGAGCTCGGAGGCGCGCGCACCCTACTCAAGTGAGTATTGTCAGTGCATTATTTCAACAATTTATTTCAAGATGAAGCTTCAGTTTGTTTCCAAACAAATCTAATTTTTCTTTAGAAATATCAAATTTTGGGAATACCGGATTCATATTCCATGGTCAAACTTAGCAATATGCGGGGAAACATAATAAAATTAATTCTTAGAAAAAATAATTTACCGCAAAATTATCGAAAAGTCCCCGGTTTATTCTTCAAACCTATGCTCCTCATCACAAAAATACCAGTTCCACCCCTGCGGTACCCTCACGAAACTCCTACAGCCTCCAATTCCATTCTTCCGTAGGTGTTGTCCTAACCCTGTCTTTTTTTTCTCTTTATATTGTGCCCAGTATTATTCGTCTGCTGTCTATACTCTTCAGTAATTCCACTTTACGTATCTTCTGTGTCCAGACCATTTCCCCCCCATTTTCCTTCACGTCCGTATATCGAAGCTATCCAATTTTAATTACATTGTTTTTCTCTTCTACCACAAACCTACATAGTATGTCAGTAGCCACTAAAGCAGCCTCTACTCTCTGCACTGTATATTTAATAGGAATTGGATTACAGAAACATATCCGTACACGGAATAAATGTACCTCTGACTTGGGAGCACAAAATTCCAATTTTGTACTCCCAATGTTTGAGAGGCAGTGGCGAACCCAGAATTGAGTTTAGAAGGGCGTTTTTTTGCCTCCCAGTTCTTGGGAGGGAACAGATGGTTAATAGAAACAAAAACGATGCTAAAATATGAATCCGTGTGGCCGTCACTGATTCTAAAAAAGCAGGAGTACATTATACTATCTAATTTTCAGAGGCAGGCACGTACCCAGATATTCATTTGTATTTTACCTTCGTTTTTGTTTCTATCTGTTCCTTCCCAAGAACTAAGAGGCAAAGAATCACCCCTATAAACCCAACCCTGGTTTCACCACTGTCTCTCAAACATTGGGAATACAAAATTGGAATTTTGTACTCCCAAGTCAGAGGTACAGTTTTTACAGTGTAGTCTTTCCCTGCCGCTGTAGACGGAGGATAGGACAACATAGAAGAAAAATGAAGTGACAAATATCCAGACTAAAAATCCTCTTGTTTCGTAGAGGTCCTGCGTTTACACTTCTGATCTCACTCGTGAATGCTGAGTGGAATTGCTTACGTTCTTTTTTCTAAATAAAATTGCTGTGTCAGCAGGTCGTGAACCCGTACGCCCCTCTCCATCTCGAGTAGTTGAGAAAGGAGGAGGAGTGATTTACATATTTATTCATTACGCCATCGTTTTTACCCTTTTACGAGGAAACTTAAAGGGAGATAGTATATTTTGATTGGTGATTTGCGTAGAGGGCAGGTTTTGTGATTCCTTGATTGGTAGGCAAGGTGAACTGGTGTTGGTTGTCCATTGGCTACCATCGATGTAGATGTGTTTAAGTAAGTACAAGAATCGTTCTGAGTCGTAATCAATATAAGCTAATAAGCAAACTTAGTGATGGAGCATATAATTGTTTCCCTTCCATCATGACTAAAATGTCAAATTTTGTGCGCATGAAAATTTTGGCCAGTCGAGCGTAATTGCTTTGGGAGTTGCCGAGGATATAAAAGTCAGATTCTTGTCTGAGGAGAGTAATAAAAACATGTAGAAATACCTTTATGTGTTTAAATTGTTCACATAAATAAACAGCAAATCCATGGATGGAAGGAAGACACTACCTGTTTGAGGATACGTTCTTCATTGTCGCCATCTTGAAGCCGCCATATTGATTTTTTTAAATTAAAAAGGGCCGTGTAATGTGTCATTCTGTGTTAGAGGCGGTTCTAGGCCGGGACCGGGGGGGTGCGGGGGCGGGGGGCCTGGGCCCCCAGTTTTTTGTAGTGAAGATGAACTAATATCCTCAATTGCTTTGAAATATTTAGTATAATTCATATTTATTTTGCAAGAAGTTTAATGTTATCGATTCTTGAACATGAAATGAAGTGTACCATGATAAGCTTCTTCTATACATATGGGGTGGGGGAAGGAGTCACAGTGTATGTCAGAAACTACATTTTGTCGAGTTTTAAACGATCTTTTAATTTCTTAGAACAAGTTTCAAGTAGTTATTTTATTGTTTTTTGGTTATGTAACGCAGTATTTTTTTGTTTTTAAAACCTTTTAGAAGTCCTGAAAAAAAATGATATTCTATTGTTAGGCTCTACTTAAGAGTAATCACAAAATGAACATTTTCAACACTTCTAAGCTTCTGATCAGGAAAGAACCTGCTTATAAACAATGGAAATAAAAAAATAATTTATTGTCATTTTATGGTAAAATTCAAGTAAAAACTGACATAGTATTTACTATTTTAAATTTGGGAAAAATGTTTTACTTTGTAAGAATATAATGTTAATTTTAATTTATTTTGTTCAATAATTATTACATAGCACTACCTAGAATGTAAACTTTATTTTATTAATTTCCATTGAAACGTATTGCACACATTGCATATACCTAATGTTTATTTTAATATTAAAATGTTCACTTTTTTGCTTCAACTAATTATTGTTTTCTTACACTGAAAAGGTTTTAAACGTACACATTTCCTTCAGAGATATAACTAAGGAGAATTAATATGCAATTTTTAAAAAAAAATGACTGAAAATGACTAATGTGTATCACACCCACCCACACAAACAAACATTTGTTGGGTCATTGTCTGAGAGGAGCTTGTACTGAAAAATGCATTGGAACGAATGGTGGGAAGGCAAAAGAGGAAAGAAAGAGAATGTAGATTATGGACAGCATCAAAATAGAAACACTTTATATATATAATATGCAACGTTGAGAGCTGGCCTCCCAGTTTTTTTCCTCTAGAACCGCCACTGGATAGAAGTTTACCGGAAATACGTTTCGTAAGCCAGTTTTTGCCGTAAATATATTATTGTGAGGGATACGAAGGAAATGAAACCTACAAATCCATATTGATTGGGAATAACTGGGTGTATTTCATTTTCCTCGTTATTTCACAATGAAATGAGACTTTTCAGGGCTTCCTCGTACTAATGTCACCTACCCTTATCTCGCACAATAAAACATTTACGGTGAAACTGACTTTGGAAACATTATTTCCCGTATGGTTCTACACTGTAAAAAGTGGAAACACAAAATGGATGAAAGTTACTCCACTTTATGGAGAAACAAAAGTCGAAAATTAGCGTTTTGTTGTATTTACTCTTAAATGTGGATATAGTGTAAGCCCTTTATTGGAAAGATTACTAACCTTAACTCCATTTTAGAGTTTAACATTTTCTTTGTAATAACTTAATGTTAACTGAAAATGGGTTAAAACTAGCCAGACTGATTTGTCGGTGAACGTTCAACTTATTTTACGCTTAAAATTCCACAATTTTCTGATCGAAGTGTAAGCTAAAAGGGAATTTTGAGGTTACGTAGTTTTGTGGATGAAGTTGAAGCCTTGGTTGGATATTCTATAATCCAATAACAGGAGTAACGTTACTTGTTTGTCGCTGAACACCCCGCCATTTTGAGTGTCTATATTGCTTTTACACTGTAAACAGTTCACTGGTAGACTGGTAGACCGAGGACGGCAAGGATTGCATTGACGGAAAGAGCAATGAAGTTGGGCATAAATCTTTACACTGTAGCAAACGTATCTCTTCCTATTTTTCACGAGACATTCCTCGCAGTAAAAACAAAAACATGTTAATGATTAACCTCCTTCGCAGTAAAATCCTAGCTATAAATATCACTCGGAATGCCATAAACACCAACTGCCTTCGTAGCTAAGTGGCAAGAGCATCTGACTAATGTGTTAGTAGACTCTGGATCGGAGCCCGAACACATTAACTTTAAAAAAAAAAATAATTTTAAAGAAACATTACCTTTTCTTCTTTTCTACTTTCAAAAAATACTCTGCTTCATTGAAATACATTGTAAAAGTCATATATATAGGCATTTTGTAATTTTACAGAAAGTAAAACGTTCAACCGAAAACTGGCTGAATGTAAGTTAATCCAAAAGATGGAGGCAGCTCAGCTGCCCCCATTTTATGGATGAACGTTATGTCTCCTATTTTTACAGTGTAGCTCAGAATGGCATAGTACACGACCCACATGCTATTCATCAAAATCAATGGAGATTCAATAGAGCGGACTTCAAAATGGCGGCCATGAAGAGCATATCCTCCAGCAGATAGCGCCTTCCATCCAGTACCCGTTACTGTGTACTTGTTTTGCATTGATTTCAGCAATTAAGACGTGTAAGCGTATTTCTACCCTTTTGGATCACTCTCCATAGACAGAATTTTAATTTTATGTCATCAGTATCTTTTAAAGCTATTGCGCTTGGGTGGCCAAAATTTGCGTGCGCACACACTTTAACATACTATCCGTGACGGAAGGAAAATATATATAAGCGATTCCACGCGTCACGCACTAATATTTAGAATACACTTTTCGACCGTACTTGGCTCATAACGTCTGTTATAATTGCAAGAAAGTCTCTTGAAATCGACCGTAGGGTCTGTCGCTACCATCCTTACCTTCTTTGGTGACCGAAAACTTCTTCCACAAAGACAGTAGCATCACTCAAAGCTGCATCTCCATACACCTGGCGAATCGTCTGTAGAGTTTTGGTAGAACAGACCAAATTTTTAGAGAGCGTGGTAAAATAAATAAATGAGATGGAGCATAGTCAGGGAACAGTGCACATGTACTACCTCGGAGCTACAACAGCGAGGATCCAATTTGGATTATCTATGTGTCATTGCAAAAGTTTCGTCATGACCTTGTGAACGACACCTCAACCACCTTTTCGTAGCGCAAGTTGTTTCTGAGTTGAAAGTTGTCCACAGACGGATGGACAGACATAATCTATGCAACTTTGAACTCGTATTGCCGAGACCTTTCGAATGACACCACAACCACCTGCGTAGCCATAATAATTCGTGAGTTAGTATTTCCGGAGTTGAATGTTGTCGACAGGCAGACAGACGCACAGAAGAATGATATATGGTTATTGTTACTGACGCTTTGTAGAACTTACAATTGGTTATATTTTTATCATGTATAACACAGATATAGACAGATTGTCGTTCGGTCCATTAACCTCAATTCTCTAGCTTGAAATCATACTTCGTCTGTTTGAAACATTCCTTTTAAAAAATCTACTTTAACACTAACACAGATTCATTGTAAAATAGTTGTCCACAAAAAGCTTTTGTGTATTCGGTGAACTAAAAAGGATTTAGGCTTTCGCTTTGCGCTTTTCTTTTTTCTAGAGAAAAATATCTAAGCTTTGATTCTCAAAGGAATTGCAAGGGGGCGGTTGTGTAAGCGAAAGAAATGAGAACGGGGGTAACAACCTTCTTAATCTTAAAGTCAAACATCGAACGATAAAGCAAAGACAGTCATTTTCCATGTTGAACAAAATTTTCTTCTTCTTCTTCTTATCCCCCAACTTTCCCCTCTTTCTTTCCGGAACCACCGTAACAAATGACGCCGTTTTAACCAATCTTCTTGACTCGCTGTCGTTAAAGGATACGATGCAATGCCAAGTAAGATCGACGGAGACAAGCACACACAACGGGGACGCAAGGACCTTAATATTTGACCCGTTACTATGTTCTTGAATGACACTTCTTTTTGCTTTAAGCTATAAAAGGAACTGGGAAAAGGCTTAACTTTTTTTTTTTTTGATAACGAAAGAAACATATTACCGGTTACATATTGTATACAACAGCCTCTGCAACGACATCTCCCGATCACAAAGGAAATTTGATCCCAGGCGGAAGGAACCAAAGCAGGCGATGTTGTTATTATTTTTGATGATTTTATATAATGAGAGCTGGGTCTTCGTAGTAAACTAGTGGAATGTATTGATCGGTCTCACAAATGGCTATGAGCCGACCACGGTAGTCGTATGGTCTGATAGTCAGACCTGCGTATCTATGGTTCTGGGTTCAAATCCCGGCTAGGGTATGGATCTTTGTAGATTTTAAAAGCTAATGGAATCGTGACGTGAAGAAGTCATGAGTTACTGAAAGGGCAAAATATAGAAAGTTTCCCAAAGATTTTTTAACAAGTAACTGTGACAGTTCTTTACGGGTATATGCTAGACATTTATTTCTTATGCAGATATCTCTATACTATACGGTCTCCAAAAAAATATCTAGATAGGTGAGAGCGTTAATACCAGATAGGTGAGACAGCAATTACCATCAGCCAATACCAAAATTGGTGAGAACGTTAATCCCAGATAGGTGAGACTGCAATTACCAAATCAGCCAATACCAAAATTGGTGAGAACGTTAATCCCAGATAGGTGAGACTGCAATTACCAAATCAGCCAATACCAAAGTTTGTGAGAGCGTTAATCCCAGATAGGTGAGACCGCAATTACCAAATCAGCCAATACGAAAGCTCCACTCTATTACAAAGCGAACTGGAGTTAATAATTCCATGTTAACACCATTCCTACCAATATTTGGAGTGGTGATTGGAGAAAGAACCTATGTCCATAAAACCTGATTTCAAGACAACTGTAAGAAAGTCTTTTCCAAGTTAACGTCGCAAAAATAAGTATCATTTCAGACATTGAAAGAGTTGAGACTGAGGATCATTCCTGTGTTCACAGACGTGTCTATCATCAAGGATTATGAAACTGATCTGTGCTTAATTTCATTTTTAAAATGGACTTGAGCCTTTTATGCAATCATCGATTGATATATACTAGGAAATTTGATGGTTATGAGGCATGTAATGATAAATCACCAATAACTATTGTAAGCATTATTGTGTTCCCGTAAAAAGACAATATGTCCGCGTTCGCTGCCTTCAATACCACTTATTTATCATGGTTGAGTGTACATTTGGACCCGACCTCACTTACCCTCGTTCTCGCCATCGGACTTCATCCTCGGCCTTACGTTTGGACTTCAACCTCAACCTCGGGCTGGAACTTAAGTCAAATGATGTTGAGGTTGGACTTAGTGAGTTTTAACACCTCTGCAATCTATGTATAATCAATGTCCTCTAGTTTAATTTTCCTTTATTTATTGTTAAAAGTTCAACTTTGATACTCAAGGGGAAGTTTCAACACAGAGTAAAAGCTGTAATACTCTTGCGGAAGAATAGTGCCAAAAAAGTGTTGACAAACTGCACTGAAGGTGTACAGAAGTAAGTATGATGTTCGTCCGATCACTTTTTAATATTGTATCTATAAAAATATATTACAACTGGAAATTTGGTCCATTTTGAATCAAAACAAAAACCATGGACGAACAAAGTTAAATATTTCTTCTTGCGCTTGGCTTCACATATTCAATACAATATAGCACTCCAACGTAGTTAAGTACAGCTGAATGATGTAAACTTACCATCAGTTTTTACTTTGACTGTGACAATCCTTGTAATATTTGAAGGTAAATTCAGATAAGTTCCCCCAATAGACCCAACAATTGCTGTAACTAGATCCACGTGTTGCATTCAGGCAAAAACTGTTTGATAGAAGTTCCAAAGCGGTAGTTGCCATGGCAGCCATAAGAAAGCTCTTGGGAGAATTCCCCAGTGGCCGAAGTTTCCATCGTTAGCTCAACAGACGGGGCAAAAGGGAGAAAAGAGATAGGTCTTAAGGTGTCGGCGGAGAGTCAAAATCCCTTATTCACAAGCTTACACCGGGGAATGAAGATTGTAGAGAAGAAGGAGATGATAACAAGCAGTATAACCGCAAGATTTGTCTTCGGGAGAGTCAGAATTACCTCCTCAGAGTATCCATCCAATGAAGATTTTTTGAACACCTTTTGGTAAAATAACACCTATTGTTCTCGAGTTGTGTGTGTGTGTATAAAGGTAAAATTGAGTTTTCAGAATTCAGGAGTTAATACTGTGAAGACCTATATCACGGTGCTGTCCGTCTGTGCGTCGACAACCTTAAACTCAGGAACTACTAAAACTAAGAAGATGGTTGGGATGTCGCTGAGACTAGATCAATAGCTCATACGTATTGGTAGAACAGGGGCAATATATAACTTTGAACCTACTAGGGCTAGGAAAGTGGTTGGGTTGTTGTTGGAAAGGTCTCGGCAAGGCGAGTTCAAACCCGAATGATTTATCCAGATCGCAGGGGAGGTCCCCGAGGGTGGAAATCTTCAACTTTATAACTACTACGCAGAAAAAATAATTTGGTTACAGTTACAACCAAATGTTTGTTTTTCAACATTCCATGGAGAATCCCTATTGTACTTTTAAATAAGGGACTAAAATTTATTCTAGTACACCCCTTTGGAGATTCAAACTTAAATGTATTAAAATACTCGAACTTTAAATGCCAACTGACAATTTAATTCATGGATAATTTTTGCTTATGGTTTCTGTTAGTGCTGGACTAAGCTATTTGGGTCCCCAGGGCTTTTGACTCCCTCCCTGGGCTATAGACTCTGTTAGGGCTCCAATTACTTATTTCCTGTAGTCGTAAGAGTAATTTATTTACCTTTAGCGGCGCCCCTGAAAAAATCGGGGAACTGGGCTTCAGTGCCTTTAGACCCCGCCTTTATCCGGCTCTGGTTTCTGTTATTTAAGTCGTCATTTGGAATATTTGAATATTTTATTGTAATAAAGTTTGAGTCTTTATATGGATGCACTTGAAGTAATTTCATCTCTTATAATTGAAATAGGACTTCTCTATGTAATGTTGAAAAGCAAGCATTTGGTTGTCCTGCCTTGGTTACCGGTAACCAAATTATTTTTTTCTGTGCAGAGCTAGAAAAGTGGTTGAGGTGTCATTTGAAAGGTTTCATTGAGATGAGTCAGACCTGTATATACCATACACATTGCAGGAGAGGTTTCAAGATGGGAGGCAGTTTATGATTTAGGAACGACTAGGGTGATTCAACCCTGATAGTGCTATTCAATAAGCATTAACAACAAATCCACTGTACTGAATCACAAAAATCAACAAAGTTTGTTGAGTTATCACAAAAGAATGGCGATAGCCCTGGTACACTGAAAAGAGTTGAATTAACACAGCTATTTTTTTTGCAATGTAGTGTCTCCTTGAAAATTCATAAACTAAATTATTCACAGCGTATACCCTGTGAAAATTCTGGGTCTACAGCACTGGGTATATTTTTATCACTGAGAAAGACTTTCTGTTTCTGTTGTCATTTTTAACTAAATGTAATGCGATAAATTTCACAATATGGCTTCGTCTTTCGATAACCTTCGCAGCAACAAATGACGGAGAACAAAAATTACTTGAAGCCATGATGCATTGTGAATCACTCTAAAAAGATGAGAATTAAAGCACACTAAAAGAATGATAAATCGCTCTTTCAAGCTTGAAGAATAAATTACATCCAAAAGTATCATAATTCCATCTAGAAGGATCACATTTTCCATAAACCACTCTTTTTGATTGAAAATGTTGCTCTAAAAAAGAGTGGTTCCTGTTTCCAAACTGAATA
Organism: Lepisma saccharinum; assembly: GCA_022664845.1. Classification (NCBI taxonomy): domain Eukaryota; kingdom Metazoa; phylum Arthropoda; class Insecta; order Zygentoma; family Lepismatidae; genus Lepisma; species Lepisma saccharinum. The sequence continues at coordinate 43,411 of JAGDQP010010054.1, forward strand.
TGCTATTCTTTTTATTTTGTGTGTAAAATGGTATATACTATGGATAAATAGTTTCGCTCGTTGACTGATTATCAAGAGGCATCGAGTTCGATTACGGTGCATACAAAAGTGATTCCGAATCTGTTTTACACTAGATTCAGTTCTGATAGAGTAATCTTCGTCTGATGAAAGGTAACGTAAAACCACCATCAATTCTCCTTTCCTATGGACTTTCGATCATATACCAGCCTCCACGAACGACTGGACCGTTCTTGACAATGCTTTCTTAATTTATTAAGGTTAGTGTAAAGCAAAGAACTCTAGCATTAGATGACAGCACTACCTCCGTATGTGTCTAATGTATTTTTTTCCTTGCAAGAAATTCCAATGCTGCTCCTACAAATTCAAGACTAGATAAAGAGTTCAAACTTTCAGAGAAGATAGTTCATAACCATTTCCAGAATTCAGTCCGTGCCGATTTTTATTTTCCATTTTCTTTATTGTTGAAAATGCTTGATTGTTATACAGTTGGGTATTCACAACAACAATCAAACTGTTTCAACAATGAACAAAGAAATCGGTACGGACTGAACTCTTGAATTGGTTGTGAACTTTTTCTCAGAAAGTTTGAACTCTTTAGTCTTGAATTTGTAGGAGCAGCACTGGAATTTCGTACAGCGATAAAGATACAAGAGAGAGATACGTAATTAGTGCTGTCATCTAGCTTCAAATATCTTTATACTAACCCCAATTGAACAAAGCATAAAAGCACTTGTGTACCGCCTGATGGTTATGCTTCCCGCACGCACAGCTAAGTTGAATGGGTTGCATACCAGTCGTTGAATTGAAGTTTTTTTTTGTCGTCTTCGAGCACTTTCGCATGAAAACATGAAACATACGTATTATTAATACTAGATTTTCCTCGTGATTAACTTACGGAGGGTTTACAGTGAAGAAATAACAAAAACACTTAATTCCAAAGATTAAAAACAATTATCTAAGAACTTTTGTGAAACAACAAAACAATACCGAATGAATGGAATGCAGAAGTTAAGCATAAGCTCCTTGACAATAATTATTTGAAAAAGAAAAAAAAATACAATTTCAAATAATAAGTGCCTGAAATTAAAACAACTGGCAGAAAATTCAACATGCATTGCTTATGAATATTAGCAAGTAATTTATGAGATTTCTTCTTTTTTTTTAATCTCTAACCCAGCTTTTAATGAATATGACACAGAAATCTGAAAAGAAAATTCTTGAAATTCTTCAAATCAAGAAAATGGATTTCTTTTCAGTTGTTTGAACTTACTTACTTACTCTATTGTTTACGCAACTCGCAAGTTTATTGCCACAGCAACAAACGTTCGCCATGGGATTTTATTTTGGGCAAGATCAAGGTGTACGTGTATTTCGTTTTCATTACGAACACCTACCTGTTGAAGAGCCCTACTAGTATTGTCCTCTCAACGACGTCTCGGTCTTCCCACGGTCTCTTTCCCTCCGGCTTTACAATCAATATGGAATATGATCTTCGTTTCTCCGCCATCTGGGATGGTTTCACTCCATTTGATCTCCGAATTGGAGTTACTGGGCTCCTTCCAGGTGCCTCTCCAGCTCGCGCATATAGGGGAATGACGACCAGATATGGTGGTTATCCGAAATATTCCGGGGAAGACCATGATACGGTCTATCCCGAACGTCCCTTGAAATCATATAATTTTACATGTACTCTGACTCTCCGGCTATGGGCGTAGGATTTTGGATTTAACCTGAAATGCAAGATGAGATTAGTATGGACTGACCGACCCGGGGTACACATATAATATATTTATTACAGTGCATGTGGATATGTGGTCCGCTTCCTACCGTAGGAGACCGAGGGATGTATGTAAAGGAAGGACAATATAAGCAAGGGGGAAACAACACAACACATTAAAACAAGCAATTAAAAGGGTCTCATCAGCGTCTTTTATTAGAAACTCCGTCCACTTCAGGAGTTTCAGTAGAACTGATTTTATATACAGCTTGCGGTGTTTATATAGGTACATGACGTATGTCTAAAAGATAATTAGACTGTCTTCCATAGAGGTTTAGTATATTTTGGTAAATTAATTTCTATATAATTCGAAAGTCTTTGGTATGTACTTCTTATTATGTATCATGTTTTTGGTGGTTATAATATGTTTAAAAAGTATTTATACAAAAATAATATTCAATAAATAAATTTAAATATACTAAAGATTTAATTTATACATGTCATAAGCTTCATCTGATAATCTCATAAATACATTTAACATTACAAATTCCGAAAGGTGATTTTATATAAGTAAGTGGGAAGTCTTATAATGCCTCGTAGCAGAATATAGGCATCTCTCACGATGCGGTGTGACATTACAACCAAAACCAGTACTGCTGTCTTGCAGTTAGTAGAGTGATCTACAAAGGATTGGGGAAGATAATTCCGAACAAAAATATTACGGTGAAGGGAAGCAGCTTCACCATTGCCACGCTGAGGCTGAAGATGAATGACAACGGAAAGGCTCACAAGTGAACAGAGGGCGACACGTTGAAAGTCTGCCTTTACTGTGAGGTCGTAGAGCTGACAACTCTATACCGCTAAATCAGGTCAAGAAATAGTAACAGATGGTTCAATTTTTGGCACTCAACTAAAAAATAGTTTAGATTTACTACTATTTTATATATTCTATTTTGTAGCATATAGTAATTTACTACTGTATGTCACGTAGTTGGATCATGTGTGAAATACGTATAGAAAGAGAACAGACATTTATCACGATCCATTGTGAACTTTCACTAAAATAATAACGAAATTCCACCCATTATAAAATACAGTACTCTCGCATGAATAGGTGGCACGTGGTTTCCAAAACTAGCATAAACATTACCTCGATAGCAGAGCAAACTAGATTGAAACTTATGGCAAGCTTACCATGTCAAGCAAGCTTATCTTGTAGCATTGTAGTATTATAGTATCGTACTATTGTAGTATCTTATAGCAAGCTTATCTTGTAGTATTATAGCATCGTAGTATGTATATATTTTGTAAATAGGTGCTGGTTTTACATTGCACTATATTTGATGACGAAATAAATGTATAAAATAACAAGATAATAATAATAAACAAGAAATGACTTGAGATGCTGGCTCACACACAAGCATCAGCTTATGTGAGCCATTTATTCTGTATATATATAAAAAATGTAAATCAAAAGAGAGAAAAATAAATTCAAATTCAAGTGTAAAAGCTTGCATAAAGCCTGCAATGGTTAAGTCCTTAAGCTTAAGTCAAGCTTGAATCATATTTACTAATTGGCACCTGAGAAGCTTGTTAGAACAAGCGGGATTGCAATGCCACTAGCGGCCAAATATATCAACAAGATTGTCTATGTCCAACTTCAATTAAACTTTCAAGTCAATTTGAAGTCAACTTCAAACTTCGATAAATCTTCTTGCGTAAGTCGTAACCTCACAAGTGAAAATCAAGCTTGTTGTAAACTTGGACTCAGCAAGCCAACTGCCTACCAAGACTGGGATTTTGGTCAGACTGCCGTCGGGACCCTGATTAGTAGTCGGGAAATAGTCGGGGGAAGATCGACACCGATCCATCAGTAGCGCTTGGTCGTCAGGCAATTTTTTTGATCGTTGTTGGTCCCTGCCTTGCCGGCATAGGGGCGAAATCCTGCGCAGCACCCAGCTGCCGACGCCAGCTCCTTGTCGGAAGTTTTCAAAACCCGACGTCTTCCCGCCCATCGGGTCGACTTTCTCCGACCATATGCCGACGTCTATTGGCTTCCTGGGGATGTTATGTAGGTAGGGATACGGCTAATACACGCGAGTGAAGAAATACGCAAACAACTACCACTAAGCAGCTAAAGTATATCGAAATACACGACTTGTTATTTGCATCACAAAACGGAATGTTGCAGACAATGTAAAGCCAAGATCTCCGACAAGAGATGGCAGCACTATCTCCGTATACTTTCAAACTTTCAGGGAAGAAAGTTCATAACTAATTCAAGAGTTCTATCCGTGCCGATTTTTCATTTTCTTTCTTGTTCATTGTTGAAATGATTTCATTGTTGTCATGCCTATAACGCTTAATGCAGGTGGGAACTATGATAGTTGTATTAAGATAAGTCACATAATCACAGAAACAGCCGGGTTTTTAACAATACAATCTTATCTTATGTACGTGGTTGAATCCAGTGCCTGTGAGACCGTTAGCACGAGCCGCCCTTACTGTGGTGTTGACCTTGCCCGTCATTCAGCGATAACTTGTAGAAATTTGTAGATGTTGGTGTGCTAAAATAAAGGTCAAACTGCTTTTTTAAATTTTTTTATGCGCATGCTCGTGTTTTGTATGCAAGAGGGGAAATAGTGCTTTTTGAGTTGGAGATAAAGGAAATATTTTTGTTCTCATTTTCTGCTGGTTTTATGCAGATAAGACGTTTTAAAAAGTCTTATTTCGATAGTCATGAGAAAATGTAAAAATCGCGCTGTTTGTACAGCATATTTGTTTTTCTAAAACCTTAAGGGAAAATAAATGTTGCGTCTTATACGGTAGAATACGATGCATCATCCATAACTTATCTGTCTATTAATAACTTTACAATTTGCAAAATTCAAAGGAAACTCTTGTAAGCATTTTTACAGAATAAAAAAATGGAACTGGTAATAAAAATGTAGTACGTGCTTCATAAACAAGTGGAGTGGAGCCCATTTGTGTAACTGTGCTCATGTGCTTTGAATTTTACATTCATTTATGGCTTTTTGACAAATATGGCGCTTTTTTTTATTTTACCCTTCTTTTAATTATATTTCTATTTGAATAATAATTTCGAAATTACTATTAATACTAATTAACAATATGACTGATTTTTCGTCCATATAATCATATTTCAATGTCGTTTGGAACAATATATAATGTCTACTGCACTCCAAAAGCGTTTTATATTAATAAAATAAGCGTTTTAGTGTTATTTCATATAGACAATATATTCTCTCGGAGAAAAACGTATCTGTTCACTGATTTACGTTACACAGACAGATCATTTAAAAACTTAAGTATTTTATATACCACTTCGTTCGTAGTGATTCTTGATAATTTATGCTTATCGCCGCCTGAATACTATATTGTGGTAGCTCCATTTTTTTTGTATTAGCACAATAGAACAAGTTGACAGCTCACCATGCTATTGCATAACAAATTCCTGTTTGAATTGTATATTTGAGTATTTGTATATTATACAATTCAAACAGCAATTCGTTATGCCTCAACAGCATGGTGAGCTGTCAACTTGTTCTATTGTGCAAATACAAAAAAATGGAGTTACGACCATATAGCATTCAGGCGGCGATATGCAAAAGCATGTGCAGCGATGCCCTTGTACATGAAGACAATATACACTGTTATAGTATTTTCCACGATTTGTTATATAGTTTATTTATAACTATATTTACACTTGAATGAAACAAATATCAACGTTTTCTTTCATAAAATAGGGGGGATAAACATACACGCCCTTTGCGCCTTTTTTCTAAAGCACTTACTTGGTTTAAACTCGCTTTATTTCCTGCTTTTTACCCATCACTATTCCTGAACTGATAGTTGTCAATTTTTTCCATTAGTTACTACAAGGAAATGTACTCCCAGGCTATCTCGGTAACTGCTTATCCGATGCGAATCATCTGTGTGAGTTTGAACTCGCAACCCCCATACCTTTGGAACGACACCTCAACCAGCGTCTTTGCACTAGTAAGTTTCCGAGTTGTAACTTGTAAGTTGTCGAAAACCAGTTTTATAAGGCTTCTCAGCAGTTGCTGCCAAAGCCTAAAAGGATGAGAATAGGCATTAATAAACCTTTAAATATAAAATTAGGTATTATATGCTGAGATTGGTAAAAATACGGAAAATAAAATATGAAGTAACACCCTAATCACTCACACGGAGCGGCCGTAGTTCAGTTGGTAGATCGTTTTCTTAACACCTGGGAACTATCCCAGCGGCTTCCATTCTCACTGAGGGGTTTTCTCAGTCGCACCGGACAAATATCAAGATTATACCTACTAACTAGGCCCTGGTCCACTATTTTCCAACATCCTCTCCCCCGCCTTATTCCGTTCTGAACCTAAGATGCCTAAAGGCTATAAATAAAATTAAGACGAATCAATCTATGACAACATAGAATTCTTATCTTATCTAACATCCAGTCTCTACTAATAAAGGAATGATAAAGATAGCAGGCGAGCGACGATAGAAGGGGAAAAGGAACTTGTTGTGGGATATGTTTCACAAACACTCTTTGCATGAGGGTGCAATAACCGATTCAATTGAAGAAACTTGAAAATAAGCATATATTGTAAAAAAAATTGTTTCTTAAAACTGAGAATAAAGATCTTATCAGTGTACCGAGAAATGATCTTTTGTAGAAAGGAGATATTTAAATTATCATTTCGTGGGAAATGAGAACATAGCGGTTTCGAAATAAGATCACTTATATCATTTCTAAATCTTTATGTTCTCATTTTAAAGTCAATAACAATTCTGATATCTAATTTCTAAAGAAATATTTCTCGGTGTACCGATTAGAAGTTTATTCTCAATTTAAACACACCACTTTTTATTGTGTTTGAAGCAGGCTCCTTGAAAGTTTTAAGGAAGTTAAATCGTGAGCTAACAAGCAAATATATTGATGGGCCGGAATATATATATATATATATTTTTCCTGTCATGATTAGAATGTCTAAATATGTGCATATGCAAATTTAGACCACTCGAGCGCATTTCCACACTTTTGGACCACTCTCCACAGCCCAGAATTCCACTTTCATATCATCAATATCTACCAAAACAGTTTAATTCGAGTGACGAAAATTTGCATGGGTATATACTTTGACATGGGATGTATAATTCTTTCCTGTCCCATCAGTATGTTTGATTGTAAGAAAAAAATATCGGGTGAAGAAAAGGAGGTAAATTCACATGTATTTATTTATGGTCTTTAAGCATATTAGACTGTGGAGAGAGAGATAAACATGCCTTAAAAATCCTGTCGCTTGAGGTAGAATAGTCCTTAGCAAACAAAAACTTCAGAGACTGAGGTGAAGAAAGTGGTTCGTCAAAACTTAAAATGCTTACCGATTAAAGATGGTTCGTATTTAAGGTTTAATTTCTCTCAGTTCCTAAGTTAAAATATACGAACATAAACCATAGAAGTATCTTGATTGATTTTACTTGTACAATTTTTTTTAATGTACCATGTATACTGAAAGCAGTACATGACATACAGACTACATTCTACACTAAGGTCAAGTTATCAGATTAAATAATAAATAATAACCACTGGCGTAACAGGCCGATAGGCCCTGAGCTACCCCAACGCCATCTGTCCGCGTTTGGTGGAACTGCGTCCAGCTCTGCACGCCACCTAAACACGAACAGGCGTATTAGGGGCTTTCTATCTTTATTCACGTGACTCCGCAGTTTGCCGCACGACACTGGGTGAACACCGAAAAGGGGAGCTCCAGCCGGGAATTGAATCCGGAACCACGCGGACATGAGTACAACGCTCTAACCACTAGGCCATGGAGCCCCTACTTATCAGATTGTCTTCTAAAATTGAATCGAAATATTACAAGAAATTATCAGCTTACATAATGCAGTATATTGCATACATTTTTATTCAGTCATTATTGTTAGGACAAAATATAAATAAATAATAATGCCAAATTAATATATTGATTTTTGTTATGAGATTTCAAATTAGAAAACTCATGTATTTCCTTGCACTGAACACTAACTAACTAACTCGCAAGTTATGGAACTTGCAAGTTCATTGCCGCAGTAACAAACGTTCACCGTTGGATTCTATCCTGGGCAATTTCAAGCCAATTTCCATCACGAACACCTACTTCTCGAAGATATCTTCTAATATTGTCCTCCCAACGACGTCTCGGTCTTCCCAATGCTCTCCATCCACCCGGCCTTCCAACCAGGATAGAATATAATCTTCGTTTTTCCCCCATCCGAGCTACATAGCCTGCCCACCTTAGTCGTCGCGATTTCATTATTTTTACATCTGGTGAATCGTACAGTCCGTGGAGTTCTTCATTATGCAGTCTCCTGCATTCTCCAGTCATCTCGTCGCGTTTCGGCCCCTATATCTTTCTCAAAATCTTATTTTCAAACACACGTAATTTATGTTCATCTGCTAGGGTCGTACTCCAATTTTTGCAACCGTAAAGTATTACCGGCAGAATAACCGTTCTGTATATTTTCAATTTCAATTTCCTTGATATTAATCGCGATGTTAGAAGTTTTCGAACTGAATAGAAACATGCGTTGCTCGATACTAAGCGACTTTTTATTTCTTCCGTGACCTCATTTTTGCTTGTTACGTATGCTCCCAAGTATTTAAATTTGTTTACTTTCTCTATGACCTCATCCTTAATTTTTATGTTATTTCATCCATTCCCTGTGTTTCGGTTTGTTATCATGTATCCACTGAACACAGGTAAGATAAAGAAAAAGAAAAGAAATAGAAAATCCTTATAAGTTCATGTTGCACAAGGACCTTCCTTCCGATGATGCACTTGCCACCGGTAAAATAGTAACCACTTGTATCACAACTTATCATAGGTACACAATAGAGTCTGAACGCAATATATTTTAAGTCGCAAGAATACAGTCGAAAAAAAATCCTAGCCTTACAGAAAAATCAAGAAAAAGGAAGGAAATGACACACCACTATTTGCTAATGCTAGTAAGTAATCTTGAGGTAATTGGTAGACAAGGAGGGTGAAAACCACCAGTGGCTGA
>JAGDQP010010055.1:0-27434 GCA_022664845.1 Lepisma saccharinum
TTAAGATTTAAAAGTTATTTATTTAATTTTATGATTCACTAATCATGAAATTATGTTTTCTAAAGTTAAAATAATGTTCTTTATATTTAATTGCATTTTAAAGCTAAAATAAGTGAAATTAGCACATTTGATAAGTCACCATATATATGTATATAAGATTTGTGAAAAAAGGCTGTGCAGAATTCAAACCTAGCCTATCTGTGGGTAGTTAACGTGCTTCCGATGATCTGGTGTTGCAAACGCACTAGTGAGAAACAGTACGCATACAGCCACAATAGGATTGACGGCGCTGCTCAGTGTCGGAGGGTGCGAGTTAATTTGAGATATCCCTTTTTGCAGTCATTGCACATAGACTGATCATCATTTTCTCATCATCATGCCTAAACCTGGAAAGCACACCTTACCTCAAGTAGTCCAGCGCACGCCATCTTCAACCTCTGCTAAGTTTACACTAGGCAAATCATCAAAGCACAGCAGAAGCACTGATCAACTTTCTACTACAAGCTCTCATTCATCGAATCCGCACCAATCTGGAAGCTCTAAATCACCACCAACTAAAAAGATTCATACTCTAAGTAACTCCGAGGATTCCGATGATCAAATGCACTTATCTGAAGAGCATCCAACAAACCAAGCTCCGTTGTCCTCATTCTTACTAACAGATTTCGATCCACGTTTTCAAACACCAAAGCTATTACTACACCAACTGTTGAAATATGTCCCTCGTGACTCCATCTCGCAACTCATACCTACAAGAAACGGTATTATAATCAAATCTTCTGACAGCAACCTCGCCTCTACAATACGAAACAAATACAGCTTTGAGATCTTCGGCAAACAAGCAAAACTCACTCCACTTGCTTCAAAAACCATCCGTTTGCAACCTCCACCACGTCGACCACATATGCTGTCCGTAGTTATCAGAGGCGTAGATCCTCAAATCACTGACACAGAAGCAGAAACAGAACTAACAGCCGAGGGACATAACATAGCTAAATGTCTTCGAATCAAAACCCAACAAGGAGAACCTAGCTATATGATCCGCGTATTAACAACAGATCAGACAACCATTGATGACCTTCTCACTTACGGAGCTTTCATCTACAAAAGACGATATCGAGTAGAGCCATCTCGATCATCACCACCAATCCCACTCCGCTGTGAACGCTGTCAAAAATACAACGATCATGAAACCAAACACTGTCCCAACCAACCTGTCTGTGGCTACTGTTCTGACTCTCATCCAACTAAAGCTTGCACTAATCACCAACTACCACCTAAATGCAACCAATGCAGCGAACCTCATCCTACTTTCTCCTATAAATGTAAAAACCGCCCAAATGCAAATCCAGAAACCCCTGCCTTCACCGTTCCTCTTCGACTTCCCGAACAGCCATCTCCACTTCCCAATACTTCCGTCTTCCCACCCATCACCATTGAACAGCTTCTCACCTTCTTCACCTTAACATTCCAAAATATCTATCCTTTTGGCAGAGAAACTATCCTCAACAAAGTTCAGCATGCAGCCTCCGAAATATTCAAAGTCCAATTTCAAGCAACATATTCCGGACCTTATGTCTACTTTACAGTCTCACCTCCTCTCAATCCTGAGTAAACCCGTTGCATATTACCTTTCATCACTCATGTAATTCATTCACCTCTCATATCCATCTTCCACAAAGTATCCATCAATGTTAAATGTAGGGCTCATCTGTCTCCCATTATGCTTAGAGTCGCCCCTAAGCAAGAAGAATATCAATCGCCTGTCTTCTATGTAATGTGTTGTGACGTCTCTAGCACTTCATGTCCATCACCCATCCCATTGTCACCGATATAAAATGATGTATGAACCAAGATTAATGATTATGAGCAAAAGCTTATAATGTCCATGATAAAGTTTGGATAAATAAAGGATACCAAAGTTCTCTACAACCTCATAGCCCACCCACCTTTTCCAAAACTTCCAGATTTCCCCTTAACAATCCCTACCTGGAAAGAGGGCGTAACCCTCTCATCAGGTGCTAGGCCCCTTCAGGGACTAGCTTGTAGAAAAAAAAAAAAGGGCTGTGAGGTATGGTAGGTCTGGATGGTTTTTGGGTAAGACTGAGAGGTATATGCTGATCAGGAGTGATAATGGGCTTTTAGTGTTGGGTGGGCTGAGGATCGTAGGTTGCATCAATGTGCATGGTATCTAATAGTAGGGGGTGTAAAGTTTCATAGCGAGTAGTGATGAAGCGCTGTCGTAATGTTTCAAGGTGGAACAAGATTTAGGAACAAATTTGCAAGCAGCTTATGTTCTTGGCATTAATGTCTACCTTCATTTTAAAAACAAAATGATAAATGAAATTATAATTTTATGGCAATCACTTTAGTTTTGGGCCATTTTGTGCCTTGTGGGTCCATGAAATGGCCTTAACAACAAAGATTTGTTGCAATGTTATACTGAACAAACTAATTTAAAACGTTGTTTGAAATGCTGCATAGTTTTTACGAAGACTAGATATAGGTAAATATCGGCCGCCATTTTATAAGATGACAACCATGGCACAACTTTGATTTTTGTAGACTTTTCATACGTTACTTGCGAGGTCAAGTATGTTCTATATAACAAATCTCATGTTTTTAAGACTTTTTAAAACTGATCTGAAGATCTGGTTATAAAAAAAAATTTTTTCGTTTGATGCCATTTTGTGGTTTTAGGATGGATCAAATGCAATAAACGGTAATTACAAAAAAGTCTGATAATTTTGTTGAACAAACAGCATATCAAACATTCTTGATGTGATTCTTAGTTTTCGTGAAAATTGAAAAAAAAAAAAAATCTTAATTATTTCCGTCATTTTCCAAGATGGCGGCAGTAGCACAAGTTTGTTTTCTGTGGACTTTTGGTACGTTATTTGGGTGGCCAAGTACTCTATGTATACCAAGTTTCACGCTTTTAAGAATTTTTAAATCTAATTTTCATAAAATGACTATACAAGTTAGGTAACTTTTGTTCAGGCCGGGATAGAATAGGAAGAAGATGTTGGAAGGATGTCGGCTAGTGCCTAATTTGAAGAGATTTGTCGGATACGGCTGAGGAAATCTATGGAAAACTCAATCAATCCAGGCGGCCGCTAATATCGTTTCCTGGACCTCACCGCCTCTCCCTATGAATTTCATGTATGTCATGAAAAGAATCTGAATGAATAAATCATAATTCTAATTTCATAGCTTAGAGAAAACGGATATGAAAAGCGCAATGCGAACATTTTTCAAAATTAGTGTTAACTTTGACTATAGCATTTTAATAATAATAATGATAATAATAACAATAAAAAGATAGGGCAATGCTATCGACGATTAACCAATTCATTCCTGTATTTCTTCTTACGAGCGAAATACTAGATTACAACTTTTGTTACAGCAGAGACACTATTTTTCCTATTATTAAGCGAATGCACATTGAAATCGCCACAAAGAAACACTTACAATTGTTTTTTTTTAAATTGTGTGCTTAACTAATCAACTGAAGTCTTGTTGAACATTCTCTGAATTTGTGTACACACACACTTTATAATTCACAGGTCCTTTAGGAAAGAAAACAGCACCATTTATCCTAAGGTCTTATTAACATAGTTCGTTGAGCTTATCATATATCCATGATAAGTTTCTTATGTACTCAAGACAACTGAATGTCTGTGCTTTTCTGCTGCCTCAGACTATTGCATATCTTTTGCTGAAAGTAATGTTATCTGGAAATGTTTTCCTTATTCAAAATAAAGGTCTTTGACATTGTCCACATAGTATTGCATGAAATTATTTCACGTTTCTCCTAAAGTGAAACAATTATGCATTCTCGCAGATTGTGAACTTTAAATGCAAAATAGAATTAGAAATTCAGATATCATTTTTCATCATGACCAGACCAACCTCCGGACCTAAACTCCATTTTAAAATTGAACAATTGCAACAAGTTTTTCATTTTCTTTTTTTTTTTAAGTGCACTGGGTAATCTATAATCGTGGTTTGTACTAATTCAATGTTTTTCTGTGTGGGTTTGTAACTTTTCTGCATACAACTAAAGATTGGCAGCGCTGTAATTACTGCGTAGCAATACTGTTTTAAGCAATAACCATGTACAACAGTCGACCTGAGTTTTGTAGATTGAGAAACGTGGTTGTTCTAATACGAAGATGCTACCACCACCAATATAAGAATAATAACTATCAAGTAAACGTAACTATTAGTAATATTAAGTATTGGCTTTAATCATTAACTTAATCTACATATTTATATCTTAATATTCAATTCAATCGGACGCAAAACTTCAATGCAAACTCGTCTCATACATGCATTAATATCAACACATTTCAATAAACCAGAATTTTTCACTGTTGCCTTCGGACACTGTACTGAAATTACAGGAGTAACTCATGTGCCACTAACATGTAACTACAAACAATTAACAAGATTCATGTACGTAAAACAAAAGAATTGTTGAATATAAACTTTGAAATTGAGGAGTCAAAGTTTACCGAATACTTTTCATACACTCCAGCAATGACGACTCCTACACAAAACGTAATAAGTACTTCCACACTTGCAAATCTTCTGTTCTGTTCTATGTAACTCTCAAAAGTTCTCAAACATGCATACAAAATTTTAACTAATGTTATTTATCTATTGTTTCTATTTTTGAAAGGGGATTTCACAACAGTTATTAATATTTTGTGTTTTGTTTTGGTTATCGTAATTCCATGTTTAAATATGTTTTCTGTCTTTATTAAAAGCACATTTGCTTGAAATTTCTTTGACATAATATATGCTGATCACAAAGTGTAGCATAATTCTATTTTAAAACATACTGCAGTGCCATCTCATTTCATAAAAATCATATTCGGAAGTAGTAATGAACAGGCTATAATAGAATAGACAGACAGTGAAATTGCTTCTTAATGTTTGTCCAATGTTAATATTAGACTTGTTTATAATAATTATACGGTTTTTAAGTACTTGTACCACATTCATGTACATCACACAAAAAAGTGGGAGAAACGTAAGGCACATCCATTTTAATCATTGTTTGCTGTAGTATTAAAACTGTATATTATGTAAATATTACTACTACCAGGTACAAGGCAGAATTATTATTTTAACGAAGTGATATATTTACGAATGTAGATTTTAGATGTAGCAATGATAGTATATTATTAAAGAGAGATTATGTGCCATTTTTCATACTACTTGGGTTTCAGTTCTATCAATTCTCAAATATGATCCTCATATCCATTAAAATGAAGTTATATTTTATTCAAGTTTGAATTAAAAAATTATCACATTATGGCGTTGTTCTGCACTTTTTGGTTATGGCAATATACACATAAAGTACGAGAAAACGAAGCAGCATATGTCATGCAGAATTATCGCTGTGTTTTGTTTCGCCACAAAAAAATGTAAAAGGTTAATCTAAATTAAGATTTATTTGATAACATGTTTGCAAACTAGAAAAGTAGCCCCCCCTTTTTTTTTAAAAAAAGGAAGGGGCATGTGTCACAACATGCTGACACTGATGTTCAGTGGGTTTACATATCTCATTTCACAGTCATCATTACAGGTTTACCACTTTAGAATTTCAAACAGAGATTTTGTAATTAAGTTTGGTATTCACAGTGGTTAGTCTATTGCTGAATTCACAAACGTAGAGATGGAAAGATAGAGACAGTAAATTAGTGTTCTGCCCGACTACATCTTCCACCCCCCTAGGACCTGTATAGAAGATAAATTTTAGCATAAAACTTTAATCGTAAATAATCCTGTGGTTTGTGGACAATCACTGCTGTGTTCGTGTGATTAACTATGCGAAATAGAAAATACTGAAACCAAAATGATAGTTCCTTTATGATAAACTGTTTCCCACATATATGGCGCATCCCACATATTTCCAAGCGTAGTTTTACTTCATACTCCGAATATACGTAATTCACTTGCATCTCGTCGCTGGTAATATGATATATCTAAAAACGAGTAACACTTACATCTGACATAAAAATTAGGGATATTTTAGTTGTTTACTTTTTGTAAAGAGTTATTTAAACGTCTTTGTTAACCTCTTGGATTAACAAGATCGTCAATAGAAATTTTCTTAACCTCTTTCCACTCCACAGCTAAATCATCAACCAGACGAGTCGATCATCGGAAATTGATGACCGAAGGTAGTTTTTAAGTTTTATTAGAACAGAAAAGAGAGCAAATAGCCGATTAAAGCAGCATACTCTGGAAATATCATATTGAGCTTAGTGTCTTTAGCTGGACACCACTAAACAATCCAGATTCAAGTCCAGTAAGAGGCAGAAAGCTTACATGGGCTGACACTGAGGTAGGCTAGTATAAGGAAGACACTCAGTAAATAAATTCTCATCGAAATAGTAAAAAATCAGCTTAAAGTCTTGTTGAGGGTAACAAGAAATCAACCACGTAACTGACCACATTTTGCATGATGTCACAGACAAAGTAAACATTATGGTGGAAAAACTCTTATAATTATGTGATTCTACAACTTTAATAAAAGTTGGATCTATACATATGTAAAAAGGAAAAACTATTTCTACGTTGAACGAATAAATCGAGGAACTTCAGAGAAAGGACTTCGATGCCGCAAGTTGTTCTGTCCTCTGGCAATTGTACAAACCGAACTCGGCCATATCTCAAGTCAAACGACTCAGGAATGCCCAGGAAAGAAAACACAAAATGAGGTCTACTAACGCTCATATTATAATAACTATCAAAAACACATTCTGAAAAACAACACTGCTATGGTTTACGCTACTGCTTACTACACACACTCAAATGTGACAAGTGTGTAGAAAATTAACAAGGCACCGAGAAACCCGAAAGCAAAAACAAAACAAATAATACATATAAGCAAGAGCTAGATATACTTAACAGAACAGGTACGCACCAAGCAAAAATATCAGATGATCCAACTCGCACAGGGTTTCTCGGCAATCCAATTGTGGGTCCATGCAGACGTTATGCAGAATTATTCCTCAGCGGTATTAATATGAAAGGGAAAGAGTATGTAGATATAAACTTCCTTACCGAAGACGAAGATAAACAGCCGAATGCGTAGCACGTTACAAATAGTAGATTTTTTTGGTTCCGAACTTCTACAAAAAATCGAAATAAAAAACAATATTTTCGGTATTTTCAGTGTGTTTTATGTCGGTTTAACTTGTCTTTTTAAAGACTTTTTACGCTTCTCTTGTATATTTTCAAACTCAGGGGTGGGGTGGGGGGGTGATTCCTCCCTAAATAAAGCCTCTAGTACAATGCTTACCATTTTGTTATAATCACAACGACGTGTAACAAAAATTTTAGAATATTAGACGTTCAAGTTCTCTTTTTCAGTAATTAAGAAGACATAATTGTAAATCAATGTGACATCATGTAACATGCATGTCATCGGATATGCACATTACAAGTTAAAGGTTATACATGTGGATACTCCGAATGTTGTCTACCAGCACAGGTTTTATTTTAGAACATTTCGAAACGGGACACTACTTTTTTTGTTACTCCACAGTTGCTTTCAATATATCCGATAGATGTAGAGAACACAGCTAATCAAACTGAGACTAAAAATATTTTCATTTCTATTTAAAACTATATTTATGTTCTTCTTTTTTCAAAATACTATTCTTTCTTTTGTCCATTGTTTATTTCGATACTCAAATGGAACCTGTGCGTCAAAACTAAAACCACAAACAAAAGAATTCACATATTTTTTATGTGCAATTTTACTTAAATTATCATGAGTTAACGTTTATTCTGATTGATGATAATGATGGTGGTTATGCAATATAAAAACATTCTAATATTCTGTTAAAACAGTTTATCAAGTAACTACTTTAAGTTACTTTTTCTCCGTATGCAAATGTTAAAGTTTAATATGTAATAAATTCCATATCGAAATGTTGAGTAGGAATATTTAATTAAATACTTTTAAGGATTAAAGAGACAAATAAATACAAATCAGCTGCGATTCACCTGGCGAGTGTTAGAAGGATACGTCAAACAAATCTTGGAATCCTGGATAGATAATTACCTTGGGTCTTCAGTCAAGGTTAGGCCGTACATGAGTCAGAAATATGAGTAAAATAAATATATTCTGAAGTAGAGAAAAACATAATCAACTACAGAGAGGAATTCGAATTCACAAGCCAATTTTGAAACATTTTGACTACCTTTTTTGCATGTTCAACAATTATTAGCACAACTTTTAAAATTTTAACTATGCTAATTATATTGACACATGCATGTCAAGTTGTATTTTGTGAAACCTTAACCCATACAAACCAAACTGACTTCCCTCAGCTCTTAGAAAGTAGCCTTTGAATGTGGAGAATAAAACCCTAAAATATATATAGAAGCAAATTTGGTTACATAACTTTCCTGAAATAAATGCTATAAAACTAAAGAAATAAATCATAATTTTCAAGAAACGTTAAAAGTCAGCAATCTATCGGCATAAGAAGACGAATAATGCAAACATGGTGTCATGTTCCCCTTTCTGGTCTTCATTTCACTCTCCCTCTCTCTCTCTCTCTCTCTCTCTGTCTCTCACTCCCTCTCACTTCCTCTCACTCTTGTTGCCTGGCAACCACAAATCACAAGACCATCGAGTGTGTACATCCACGAAGCAGTCTGCGAAAGATTATTTGTTTGTTTTCGTCAGAGGAACAAGTGTTTGGATTGGCTCTGGAAGTGTTTCTGTTTTTACCTACATTGTTCCATTAAATCAGCATTTTCGCTTCTATTTCTGTTCAAGAAGGATTGTGAAGCAAGAGAATGCGTTGCGAAACTGAACACGTTTTCCAGCTTCCTTTATTTGGTTTTGTAGAAAATTAGAACTCACTAATTATAGTTTTTTCTTTCCGGAAAGCGAAAATCAATTATTTAGCGTTAGTGACGTTGTATGGTGTATTAAAAGTGTCAGTTAATTGCTGTATTCTATTGAGTTATTTATAGGATCTATTGAGGGTCTATAGTTTTCTTTTGTAAAGTAGGCTCTGAACAATTCCGTTGAATTGAAGACGTAACCAAGCACAGTGATAATTCTCGCTAAGCTCTTGGCCACGCAGAGATCTAGCAAGTTTGAAACTCAAGATTTCTTTATTTTGAAGCTGTCAGATTTTACTTCTTTAATAAGATCATCCATAATTGTTTAATGTGAAACATATGTGATATTTATATTCATTATTAATCGAAAATATATGTTTTATTACTACTCATTTAAGAGTTGTGATTATAAGCACGCCTCAAAATAGCCAAGTTTCATTATAAAATAATAGAATTTGTCTTTATATTAGTTTGTGATTATGAAAGTTGAATACAATCATTATTTATAGCAGCACTGAAGATATCAAAATGATTTAAGTACACTGAATACCTCAACGTTGTAAAAAAAAAGAAGTAGCGATTCGTAAAGAAAGGAACTATTCATATCAATTTGGATAAAGTATAATCTAATTGCATGCAATCCATTTGAATCATTGATTTCCACTGTATCTTTGACATCAGCGAGCTGTAACTTCTGACATTCCTACTGTTTCACAAGGTCAGTCGTAATAGAGTGTTAACGTGCAGTAGGTACTCCAGCAGTTGTAGTCGAATGCGGATACAGAAATCAATTCAAAGTATTTGGCCTTGTATTAATCGATTATAGCCTGCTCTCTATGCAACCCACCTCGTCACAAAACAATATCAGTTGCAGAGCTTTCACGGGGCTAACTTTTCATTAAAAAAGTAGAGTGCAGAATGTTACGTCGTTTTCACGTAGACTTAACACGAGCTTCTCTCTCCCCAAGTCCCTATTTCTTATTTCTGAAACGATGGAGATTTTATTTTTGCGAAGGGAATATATCTCATTTTCATATTTGAAGATACGTATATTTACTGTAAGAAAACACAAGTATTATGTAGAGGTGCTCTATTTATTGCGTAAAGAATTTCTCGTGAAGGATTGAGATTAAGAGAAGCTTTCAGTCTTTTCTAAAAAAATTACTAATTCCTCTCATGAACATCCAAATCACAACTTCATTTTGTTTCCCACATTATTTGGTCTGTGTATAACAAATATAATTACAAATACGTGATTTCATTCACTCCTCAATTCATTAACTTTAAATTCTACTGAACACAAATATAATGTGAAAAACAAACTGAAAAAAAAATATGTGAAAAGGCATAAAATATGGATGAATAAAGGAAAAACATTTCATAGCCATCCCGACAGGATTTTTTCGAAGTTTCGATGAACGAACGTCGAAACGGTAACTAAAGTGTAGACCTTGGCTGACATATTCGAGTTTCTTACGTTTCGATGAATGCTCGGAGCTGAGACGCTATCTCTCCTACATGTGACGTGATTTGGCCATTATTCTTACCCACTTATGGAAATTAAATTAGGCGAAGGAAATCGAAATAATTTGGCTCTTTCGTCACTTTCCCGAGGAATGTGAGTACCTTCTAAAATGACGATGCACTGCTAACAAAATAGCAAGAGAAGCTTTTGTATAGATGACAATTATCATTTCGTAAAAGTGTTGAGAGAACAATGTCGTTAATATCAGTGTTATATGTTGCTTGTTATACATATTGTAAATTTACACCCATGCAGTGTTAGTGATAAACTGTAATCACTTATTTCCAAAGTGGGCGATACCGTCTCTCGGAGGTGGTGGAACGATACTTTGGGGATGGCAGTGACCTAGGGTGCAATTGGAAGCGATGAAAAAGGCAAGAAGGAACATAAGAATATGTTGAAGGTTCATTTCCGGAGGGACATTTTTATTTTCGTTAAAAGGAGAGGTAGACACCTAGGTTCGAAAACCTCACAAATACCCGAAGTGAGGACTCGAGTTGTTCATCAAGTGATACCTTAAATTGAAGCTAGTGACGAGTATAGTACACCTGTGAAATCCTAGCTGCAGAGCTCCAGAAATAAAAAGGTTATGGCGGGTCAAAGTTCAAAGAGAAAGCGAATTGTATTGAAACAAGTCACAACGAAAGGCAGAACAAATGTCAGAAGGACATGGTTTTGAATTGAAATGCGATTCATTTGAAGGAAAGAGGCACGTACAAAGTACTACACATTGATACAATCAATATGTAAGTCGTCAATGAAGGCGTGTGATAAGCAGATACTTTGATCACAATGAGCACACTTGACAAAAGAGATGTTCTCACATGAGGTCTTGTAACACTCGTCACGTATATTAGAATCAAGACAATAATCCAATGGAGAAATCCAGGGCGCGGGCTCCTCATCCAAGTAGCCGCTTTTGTAAAACGCAAACCTGATCATGTTGCGAAATCGTGAGGCGCTGAATTGGAAGATAGTGAAGGACTGCATTCGTAAAATGTTATCCCGATGCCAGAGATTAATTTCCGAGGAAGCGATAACTGTGTCAGTAATGAACCTGATAAATGATTTATATCTACGGAAGAAGTAAACATCAAGTGGTTGGATGAAACCAGTGCAACCACCAGGAATTAAACGTTTGAACAGTGTTATATGATTAGGGCATAATTCATTTGATACGTTATCATCCTTATTTGCACTCAATGAATCCAGCAAAAGCAAGACTTTATCACGATCGGCAGGCAGGCTATTCCAGAATACAGAATAAAACTCTTTTAAATCACTTTTTTTCATGTTTGCAGTCTTTCCTGGATGGGACACTATGTTATCTTTCGTAATCTCAATGTGTAAACATGATAAGGTGAGCAAATATTCTGACTAATTATACTTACAACTTTTATCTTCTAAATAAAGCTTCCTAATGTTAATATGTACACATGAAAATATAAGGTCACCAAGTGCCCTCTCATAATCTCAATATGTAAACATGAAAAGGTGAACAAATGTTTTGACTAATTTCAGTTACAACATTTATCTTCTAAATAAACATTTCTAATCTTATTATGTACAAACACGATAACATAAGATCAGCAAGTGCCCTCTCGTTATCTCGTTACCTAAACCATGATAAGGTCACTTACAGCTTAGATGTACAACAAATTTATATACATATATTACTGGGTTCACTTCAGTCAGAGAAGGGAATAAGCTACAGAGACAAGTTTCCCTCGAACGCCTTAGACCGTTCACCTATTTCCTTACATCTACTTTCCCTTAACGTTCCATCCCGAACAGAGGGTGTAACCCTTGCAACGGGTGCTAGTCCGCTGAAAGGTATCATTTAGGGAGGGTAGGGGGTAATTGCGCTCCACCTTAGTTTGAGAGCATAAGCGCACTAAAACATAAATAACGTCTTAAAAAGATAAGTTAAACCCAAATAAAAACACACTAAAAAGTAATGAAAAATACTATTGTTTTCAATTTCGATTTTTTAGGAGTTAAAGACTAAATTTATAACTAAAATAACTACTTGTAAGGCACTACGTAATGTGACTTAGTGAGTTTAATTGTCTGTTATAGTGATTAATTTGGCGCTTAACTCATACTAAAAAAAATGAGAGAAAGGTGTTTTTGTTTTTACCTATAGTATGTTTTTAATCTGGCGTTTATCTTCGTCTTCTGTAACGAGGTTTATATACTGTTTCCTTTCATATCACTACTATTCAAGAATAATTATGCGTTACGTCTGCATTGGATCGTTGAGAAAGCCTGTGCGGCGCCTGTCCAACATTCACTAGACTTATCATAACAGTGATTCTCAAAGAATGTTCACTAGCACTTTAGTATGCCTCGAAATTGCTTGCCCACCCCGTGCCGCGCCACGAGAACATAAATATTTTTATTAAAATGGTGAAATAAATGAAAATGGAAATAAAATTTGAATTAAGACCGTTATTTATTAATACAAGAGAAACAGCAAATTCTAAGTAACGAGTTGGAACTCTTAAAATTATTACTTCTTTTCTGTTCTGAATATCTAGGTTTTGCCTTTTTCTATAATTAATTTTAGTTTTGCTTTGGGTTTGTTCCACTCCCTGGTTAATTTTCTACGCATTTGTTACGTTTCAATGCGTGTAGAAAGCAGCTTGGTAAACCAGAACAGTGAGTATTTTCAGAATGTGGTTTTGAGAATTATTAAGATATGAGCGTTAGTAGGCCTCTTTTTGTGTTTTCTTTCCTGGGTATTTCTGAATCGTTTGGCTCGGGATAAGGCTGAGTTTGGTTTGTAGGATTACCTGATACAGGACAGCTTGCGTCATCTAAATTTTATATAGAGAAGTTTTGTTTATTTTTTGTAATGGCTTTTTTTTGTTTCTTTGGAGTATTGTCCCTTTTTTGTGCTAAGAATAGCAAGTACTTATTTTTATCAATATTGGTGAGCTGTCTTTGTTTCATATATCCAGGCGGGCAGGCTCTATATGTTGCGGGAGTCAGAATTACGAAGTTGCTCAGATTAGAATTGTTCTTTGTATTAATTTGTAAGGGAATTTTAAGTTCTAGCTTTTGTTTAGATTTGAGAACATTCCACTTCTGAAAGTGAGTCAGTGTGAGGTATTACGTGTTTTGGAAGTTGAATTTAATTTGTCTAACAAGTACTGGTTTTCCTGAATAGGTGTGGTGGCCTTAAGGGAGGTCTTTGTTTATTAAATTTGTGTATATAACTTTTGTCATCCCTCTCCATGAGAGCTGAAAATTTAGTTCTGTTCAGAGGAAGTTCAGTGTTATTGTCTCTGCTCTGGTTACCCTAGTTTTGTAGGTTCAAAGTAGAATATTTTTGTTGCATATTTTGATATGTGGATCGAACTTTTATTGAAGTCGTGAGTTAGTTGGTTGCGTTCTTGTGGAGTTCTTGTTACTTACAATAAGACTAAGATGTTTTTCCTATTTCTATGAGAATTGATTTACTGAGTCTCTTCCTATAAATAGCCTCAGTATCAGCAAATTTAAGATCTGGAATCTGGATTGTTTAGTGGTGTCCATCTCAAGACACTGAGTTCAATATTATGTCCAGTATAGAAGACGCCTTTAATCGGCTACTTATTCTTATCTTGTCATTGGAAAAAATTTCACTGCCGATCACCACTGCCCCTAACGAATAACTTTATCTTATAAAAAGACTGAAAAATTACTTTCGGTAATCAATTTCCGATGATCGACTCACCTCGTTGATGATTTGGCTTTTGTAGCGGAAAGAGGTTATGAAAATTTCTATTGACGATCTTGTTAATGGTTACTAAAATGAAGCCAAGCCCCTTTGATAGATTAGAGCTCTTCATCTTCTCTAAATATCATTTTACAAAATGTTAACAATTAAAATGTCCTTATTTTTCAATCACATATGAGTGTTACTTGTTTTTAGCTATATCAGCGAACAGATGCATGTGAATTACGTACAGGGATTCCGCCAGCATTTTCCGTTTGGTTGATGTCAAGTCAAAATTGGGAGGTAATAACTTGAATTTTGCATGTTTTCTGTCGATTTTTGACAGTAGTATTTTTTTAAGTTGGGGTACTGTCGAGGATGTGAGGGGAGACACCTCCCACAGGTGGAATCACTGATTACGTATATGCAGAGTATGAAATAAAGACTATGCTTGGAAATAGGTGGGATGTGCCAAGCGATATATCATATAAGGTCTTTCCTAAAGGACCTCCCCCCCAAGGAAAAACTGAAATGACACTGATTCCCCTTACGAGGCTAGCAATTAAAAAAAATACCAGACAAGAAACTTTGATATCTATTAAAGCGATATTATATTGAAATAGATTCCACCGTGTACGGAGGTCATGCAGCAATTCACAACAACAATACAATATCGTACCTTCAGCAATATAATATTGTCGTTATAACTATTTTTTAATTCAATTTCTAACAGAAAATATAATAGTTGTAACTATATAGTATGGTCAGACACAATTCCCCCCATTGGTAATTCTACTATGTATTGTTGTATAATTAGCTATAATGCTAACAAAACATCTTGCTAATTTAACATGAAATAGGGATTTTACCATAAAAGTTTATTCACAGTATTGTAATTATGACAATCCACCTAACCACATGATTACCGAGACGTATTGTATTTGGAACACATAGTATTGCTGTTCCAATTTCAACTACAGTATAACAAATAGGATTTTATGGTTATTACAACCATATTATTTTTTTGAGTGCATTCTTCGGGTCTGATTCACATATGCTACACTCATGCCAGAATGGATTGATTGAATTAAAAGATTAGTGAATACCAGGCAAATACCGGAGTGGATCCTACTAACTACGCCCTGGTCGATTACTGTCCAATAACCTCTCATGACCTGATGCTGAGATAAATAAAATTCAATGATTGTTGAAAATCGGAAAATTCCGTCGATCAATATTCGATATTGTGGTTTGCTTTAGTAAATATATTATAATAACGAGACTAATAAATGATACATCTTTAACTGGCGCAGGAAACAAATGTTGCAATACATTTTGAAATTTTACGCAAATGATTGTGCACTGCGATAATTCGTGTAATTGCGTATGGAGATTGTTCTAAGTATGACTAAAATAGTACTATTATTACCTCTCGTCTTTCCTAGTTAAAAATATTTATTAATCATTGTTAACAAATAAATCCAGAGTTTTTTCGTTCGTGAAATAACCCAAATAGAAACTCTGGCGACATCTATTAATGTAAAAGAAAAGGTCTCTGGCAATAACGACCAAGAAAACATACATACTAATTTGAACAAGAAGGGTTGCACACAACTTTAATTTAACAAACGTTGAGAGTTTGTTCATCTTCCTTTCTGTCATATTCAAAGTGATTTTTCCTTAAATAAGGAAAAGACAAAGAAGAAAGACACTTTTCATTCTTCGTAGCGGCTCAGGTTGAATGACAATTCATACTTATAATTAGATTTATATGAATTTACCATGCCAGAAGTAATGTCACAATTGAACATGTGTAACGAACAGAATGACGTAACAACTTGGTCAAAGAAGAACAAAGTTTTCTTAAAGACCTAAATTGTTAACCACGGGTTGTTGCAAAGGGAATGGGTAAGTTCCGAATTACGAAGAATGAAAGACAGACAGAAATTCATTAAATTGCTTCATATTATTAGGAGTCGCGTAATTTTGAATGATTTTGATGTTGAAGCTGGAGACTAAAAGAGCGTCCTTATGACAAAATTTTACAGTTCATTTTAAAATAGCTTAGTTTCACTTTGACCTATATTACATAAGTCGAGAAGTTTCAACTTCAAAGCAAATAGACGAGAAATTTCTTGAAGTTGATATATTCGTAAGAAATTTCCTATAGGACTGAAAATTTCTACCTGTAGTGGAGTGACTGAGCCTCATTACTAGCTGGAAGAGTGTCGACGTGAGAGTAACATGCTATATACACAAAGAATTGCCATCTCGTGATGGTGTAATAGACAGCAATCCCAATCGGCGACTGGGAGATCGGGGTTCGAGTCCCGTTCACGGAGGCTGTGCATTTACTGTGTTAATTTCCCTCTTGTTCATACTATCGTCTGGTATTCAAGGACATTATTAAAAAGTATTAAAGCAGAAATACATTGACAGTGTCTTTTAGTTTTAAGAATTAAGATGATTGCAAACAGTAGCTTGCTGAGTCTACTATTTTGAAGGCGAATTCCAGAGATATTGCAACCGGTATGTGTAATAAGAATTCTGCAACGATTTCATGTTTGAATTACGGTACCTATTTCTAATGTTAAAATTTATTCTTAATTGTCTTGGACGCCTTATTCTTTTTTTTAAATATCAAAGACTGTTTACCTATAAGAGGTAAATTAGTCTCTGTGGAAGGAGTTTGGAGGTTATGTATGCCCTGGAATCTGTAACAACTAAAGTGGAAACATTATTTGAAAACAACTATTTGAAAACTCTTGGAATTAATAATTATGGAATAAAACTTTCTCTTTGCTCATGGAAATAATGGATGCGCCTTAAAACTATATGTCACAATATTAATACCTGTATTACTATAAAACTACCGTAATTCCCTCTCTATATATGGATCAGTTGTCCTTGAAAGAATTAGCGGTTGATAACGTATTTAAAAAAAATAATATTTATGCAAATTTATATTTTTCTTTTAAATTAGACTAGTCGATTAGCTGTCTAAAAGAAATAAATTTATTAAGAAAGTGAGCTCTAGAAATTCATAAATAATTCATTGAATTTTCAAAACGGCTATACGTTCAGATCAATTAATCTAATCCTGTACGAAGGGTGTAAAGCTCAACATATATGATCAGATGCTCTGCTTGGTCAAACCACTAGTGGTATTGGATGAACATTTATATCAGCAATTAATTAACCTTCTGCTAGTTAATTGCGCATTTATATTAGAAAGAGTAATAATCGTTGTCTTCTTATTTAACATTCTGATGTAAGTTGTCTTCTAATTTTCATTGATTCCAATGAGATAAGCAAGGAACACTTTCGCAACTAACAATACAATAGTCTATAATATTGATAAGGATGTTAATATTTTCCAAAAATATCTCGACGAAAAAGAAAATAATATGGGAATCAACACATTTTTGCATTTCGTTTATTTCCAAATAACTTTAATCATTTTGTAATAGATATATGCTACTAGATTGAATACGCACTATTTATTATGAACAAAGTGAATACATTTTTATGGTCCTTCAGCGTTTCTTTAGAGTTTCATCTACATTTTCTCTTGAACATGGTAACTTGGTTCCTCATTTAGACATGATTGGTAGATGTGTACAACAACGACTACCAACAAATATCTGAATATGTTCAAATAACATACATGAAAGAATAACCTTTCAACATTACAGAGGAGATTTATTTCATTATAGTTGTTACAGAGGCAGGGTTAAAATTGCCCTGAACTCCTTCCAAAAACAGCAAACCTATGCGAATGTGCTCCAAAATAGTCCCCTGTCGACTTTCCATTACGGACCACTTACACATACATGCGCATGAATAAATAACCTATAATTGAAAGTGGACAAGGGACGTTTTGGAAATGGACGACTCTTATGAAATAAGCTTGTCGTTTTTTTCAACGTTAAGAGTTCTTGTTAAGTTTTGAAATTCGTAGTGATATGTTCAAATGATGACTTAAAATTGACTGATGGTGGAGGTAAAAGAGGATTTGTCTACGATGTTTCAAACTTTCAATTTTCATTCTAACGTTTATTGTTTCCGTTCTAAGAATAGGTGACAGCCCTACTTTGCCATCTATTGATCACAAATGTAACGTGATGGGAGATCTAAAGCATACTGGATTAGAACAGTAGGAGTATTAATATTTTGTAAATCACTTCGAGTCAGCGCAAAATCAAGTGAGAAAAGGTAGGAAAAAAATATCAGTGAAGAAATCAAAAGAAAGAAAAAATACTTAAAATTAAAGTTTCTACCTGCAGTGCAGGGCAAAGTTCTCCCTAAAAGTATTTTTGGTAGTAGGTACTAAAAACTTTTTCGATTGTATTTTTGATAGACCGCAGATACAGGAAAACAAAATATAAACGATTTTGCAAAATGTATTTTCGATACAAAATAATAATAGTAATAATTTTGAAGAGTACAATTTGTAATGTAAAATACTTTGTAGGTCTACATTGTTTATTTCCAAGAAAGTCCCAATGGAATGAATAAAGTATAACAAAAGTGCATATTAATGAAACTTACACAACTTTTTCGTAAAGCAGAGCGGTATATTCTTAAATATTTATATGAATATAGAAATACGTATAAATATAAATTAGCTTTTTCTTACTGTTTTACACTTTAGTTCCTCTTGCATGCAATATTTTCTAGACAGGCAAGTTTCTCAAACAAAAACTGAATTGATTGTGAAATATATTTTAAGACAGGAAGCCATAGTTAATCTATTCAAATTATAGAAAAATGACACCCCTCGGCGAGTTCTCTTCATGGGATATAAAAGTTAGTGAAGTATCCTCTTCGTAATGGGCTATTTTCCAACCAGTTAAGATTCCTAATTTTATCTTGAAGAAATTTGAAGTTTTCTGCCATTGTGAAAATTAAACGATTCACCCTCAGAAGATTTTCAGCCAGTTCAATAGCTTAATTGTGTTGCTAGAACAATCCGTCATTCTGTTGGTACATGATAATCACAGAACAACAGATAGGCAGGAAAAAAGAAATCAACTCTTGCTCAAAGTCCGCATAGTGTCTGGCCTGCATATAGGTCTATGATCGATGGGGTGTGATCCAATCGTGTTCTGCAACCGAATTAGGGAATTACAAACAGAATAATTATTTTTATGTTTTCTGAATTCAAAATCGAAATTTACTAGTTTTTTGACATACCGGTAAGATTACTGTTTAAATAAGTATGTAGAAGGAATCTGAAAACCACATTAAGTGAAAAGGTCGCAAGTCAAGTATTCTTTCAATTAAAACAAAAGGCAATAGAAAGTGACTTATTATCACTTCCAAAGCCAGCCACAAAGAGCGCCTTTGGCAAGCGTGATACCCTCTACCACGAGTAGATTAATACATAATGAGACATGTTGAACTGTGGAAATTGAATTCCATTCCCAGTGACGAATACGAACCCATTGATTTATAGTCCACTTAAATTAGGAATGTTTTGCTGAAAAATTCCCAACAAGGTGAACTTTTGTATGAACCTTCATATTATCGTTTTAAACAATGATACAAAAGTGCCCATCAATGGATCTACAGGCTGATGATAAAGATACACTTACACCAGAGGTTTTCAAATGGACGACTCCAGTCCGGATTGGAAAACTGAATCTTTTTCTCCAGAACCTCCAAGGCTTATTATGAATTTGAGTTTTCAATGCCTTCTCGGAGCTTTGGCTCATGCCGTGTTTGGTACGAATCCAAAGATAATGTGTGAATGTATTATATGCAGTACGTAAACACTTCACTAGCTGAGATAAAACCAAAAAGAACTTACTAGAAGTGTAATGTGCATTCATGCTAATTTAGGCCGTTCACCTTTTTTATTTTCTTGTCCATACATTTCCACGGAGTAACTAATAACTTGTCCTGTTTCAATATATTAATGGCCTTTAAGCATCTATAGCTC
This sequence comes from Lepisma saccharinum, assembly GCA_022664845.1. Lineage (NCBI taxonomy): Eukaryota > Metazoa > Arthropoda > Insecta > Zygentoma > Lepismatidae > Lepisma > Lepisma saccharinum. Next base: position 20,053 of record JAGDQP010010055.1, read on the forward strand.
AGGTCGGGATAGGGTAAGAGAAACGATAAGAGGAGTTAATCAAGGGCTTAAGTTAATGGTACCATCCCTGAATTTAGATGGTGTGACAGGAAAAACGTCACTCAGGATGGTCGGCCGCTGGTATACAACCCTTGTACTAATGGAAACTATTAACAAGATTTTAGATCGCCATCTTCAAGATTCAGACAATAATTAATCGAATTACGAAATTTTGCTCTTGTTGTAAAACCATTAATTTACATGATATACGAAAATAACCTATTCGACTATTGGCCCCTATAAAATATTTAACAGGGATCGTATCAATGGGGAATTTTGTGACATTGTTTATAACGACAATATGAAGGTAATCACAAAAATTCAGCTTGTTGGGAATTTTTCCGCAGTTTGGCCATATTTTTGTCTAGTTTGACTCGACTATTATGCCATTCTTATATTTGTTGAAAGTAATGAACAAATCCAACATGTCTCATTATGGGGGACTGGTAGCCAGTGGATTAGTAATGAAGATGAACAAGCATGTGCAATTAAATACTAGTTTTGCTTATCGTATATTACTTCTTATGCTGATAATATTACATTCAAAATTAAGTATTCCGAAGATCCAAGGTAACATAATTGGACAAATACGAGATCTTCATGAAGTCGATCCTTTTGTGTATTTTTCATTGTCTAGACGGATTTTCTGGAAAATTGTCGCTGGCTACGTAAATGCCGGATACCAGAAAAAATATTCATCGAGGGAGTGGGGGCTGGAACAATATTTGCCCCACTGCTTTAACGTACGAATTCTGCTGGAAAAGTTTCTGCAATCAAAATGAAAAAAAAAGACATGTAAATGTCAGTAAAAGGCTTTATTGCTTTTCAAAGTATTCGCCTTTAAGTAAGATAGATATATTTTTGCATACGCTCAAACCAATTTTGAAAGCATTTTCTTTTTCACTCGGAGCCTTATACCTCAGAGCTGTTCGGTATGCGTTAACAGCTGCTTCAGGCGACACATCACTTATCACACATCTTCTTTTTAATGTTTGGGAAGAAAAAAGTCATTAGGTAATAAATCGGGTGAGTCCGGACAAAGAGTACATTCGACATTTTTACTGAACAGCAAATCAACGGTTGTGTGTGCTCAGTGGAAGCTGGCATTGTCGTGATGAAGAATGATTCGCTGATTTGGGTTTGTTTTACGAAATTCATTGATGACCTTTGGCAAACAACTTGTTGTATACCACTCAGTACTTACAGTACTTCAATCTTCTAAGGCTATGGTGGCTACATGCCCGGTATAACCGAAGGAACAAGTGAATCATTTGCTTGGCAGCACTCCTCGAACGAACAATTTTTGTTAGTTTCAGCTCACTTTCAATCACCCAAACAGTGGATTGCTGTTTAATTTCGGGTTCGTAGGAATAAATCCAAGTTGCGGCTCCTGTAACGAGTAGCACAACAAATGTGACTTACTTCGGTTGAATGTTTTGAGCACTTCTTTACACCACTTGACATGAGACCTCTAGTTGAACGAACTGGACGTTATATGAGTATGAGTCTCCATTGTGTATAGTGATGTTATATTTTGAATCTTTTAACATGGGGCTATGTGAAGTTGGTAGACGAGTGATGACAAATGACTTATTGCCTTTTATGTCCCTTGATAGCGAAGCTATGAGAAAAGGGGACTTTATATTCCCACTCGTGGTGCCGTCCGTCCGTGTCCAGAAATTTAATATAAGGAACAAGATGTACAGAAATGCGTGAAGAGTCGTTGGAAAGAGCTTGACCAAACTACATCAGAGCCACTGGAATCGTCCTGATTGCTGTAGTGGTTTAGTGTTGCCAGTCAACTTTAATCATTGTTTAAATTGCTCAAATTGCTTGCATTCAGTTAGGCCTAGCTACGCCAAACATTGTATAATTAAACACCCTTCGTCACATTACAAAAACACTAGGCCGCCTGCGTTGCCAAGCAACTTGCTAGCCAGTGTTGCAAGCCTACTTTCTATGGAATTATATTTTCCAAATTGCTTCCACTATTTTACCCAAAGTAGCACCAAACTTGGTTTAAACGTTGTTTGACACAATATAAATGTACTATGGATATTCCCGGTCCTTAAGAACTTAGTTGTTAACGTTGCCAGCCCATGCTAAAAATATATCTCATGAACAAAATGCCTTTGCGATTGTTGTTACAATTGCAGCTCTAACTTGATTTTCTTCTTTCGAGGAGAAGAGAAATCCGATTTATTATGGAGGTCTCAAACGGAAGGGATTGAATCCTTGCGATTTTCGTGTATTGAAAGAAAGAAATTGAATTATGTGTTGAATTTCGGTTCTATTTCTGATCTACATGAAATTTTGAACTCAAATTTTATTCCTCCATTTGTGTATCACCAAAGCTTCTTGACAAGCTTTACCTCCAAGGACAAAATATGTACACTTACTTCGAAACTTAAACTTCAAAATTTTACTCCTCGAGAGAGAAACGTAACTGGAAAAGGAACACGAAATAGAACCCCTATTGAATTGACGGGACATAATTCATTGTATCTCTGGCATACAATGCATTATGTCCCGTTAATAGGGGTTCAAAGAAGATAGAAAAAATAAGTTTTTTTTAGAAGGTGAGAAGATTAGTACACTATCGAAATTTCTACTCTGGAAAAAAAATCTGTTACATTCGGCGACTTACATAAAAAGAATTACAGTAAAACTGAAAGAAAAGTCTTTATAAAGAGCAAAATATTGTTTCAGAGAATGGTTATAATTTTTAACTCAGAACGAAAAACTGATCTACGTTCCATCCTAAAATACTTAGCTTCACCGTGTGCCTTTATCTCTAGACGTGAATGGCGATCTTATAACATCAAATGACAAGGCATCATTTATCAATTTCTATATCTCGTCTTACAACATCGACTGTGATAAGGAACTACCGAACGTTCATTCAACATCAGTGATCACCGATAGACAGGCTTTAGTAATGTGCTTGCGAAAACCTGTAGATGCAACTCCATTTGGAGACCTTGCTGATGTGTGTATATGTACAACTGGTTAAAGCACTGGGACAAGATTACTGCAGAATTTATGTCGTCTTTGACAAGTACCTGGAACATTCAGTGAAGTCTCACATATGAAGAAAAAAGTTCTGTATCGTTAGAACAGTAATTGAAAACTGTTTTGTTCCCCTACCTCAAAACTGACAACAGTTTCTTGTCTTTCCCGAGAACTAAAAAGATATTGCAGCTTCCTTGTGCAGGGAATTATTAAAAGTTCCTGATCCAAAGATTGATTTAATCGTGTCTGGGGTTTCGAAGATGAAACAATAGCTACAGGTATATCAAGTCAGACATTCGACGTATCATGTCTTGAAGACCAATACAAAGAGACTGATACAAAAATAATTAAGACGTGTAGTGAGAGAGACAGATCTAAGCCACAAAGTCAATAAGGTCTTGATTACTATTTATCTTTATTCACGTGACCTCTGTCTGCAACTTGATTATCACTATTTGTTGTTGGATAGCTCCAACTAGTGATAATAAAGTTGCAGACAGAGGTCACGAGAATAAAAGTAAATAGACTGCATTGACTCTGTGTCTCAGATCTCTCAATTAAATCCCTCGCTAGACGCCTCAATTATGCATCCTGCCTATCCCACCTCTGAAAGAATAGTGCAGATGTCTCGTTACCCCGATGTCTTCCTACCAGAGATAAAATGGGTCACATTTTTGGACTGTGTCTCCGTTTCATCGGATCTATGCTTGAGACTATTGTATTGTCGTATCTTCTATATCTAACAGAAAATGAAATAAGTATGATTTTTCAAATCAAATCTAATTATTCTTAATTGAGTGGCCATATGTAGATAAAGACATATTAGGTTCAGTTCGGTTAGTGAATCTGCATGAGTTTATTATATGAAACATTCTGTCCATCGAAATCTCTAAATCTGAGTTGCAGAATTAAAATGGTATAAGCAGTAATAACTATAGATCATATTTCGAAAGTAAGAAATCAAATGGTTTATTGAATACACATTGAAATCAATAAGCAACATAGTCGTTAAGAAAATTATCATTGGAAATGACCAGAAATGATTGCTGGTGTTTACCTTCGCAACCAATTCCATATAGCGTTTTGTATGTACAGATTTACCTCTTCATCTGACAGATTATTCTTACATCTTATATGTATCTTGCACATATTACAGAAATATTTTTGAATTGGTTCTGCACTACAAATTACCATAAAGTAAAATTCTAGTTCCTCGTATCCTACATTTAACTATTTCAAATTACGAGCCATAGGTTAATATCTAAAGTCCATTTGTTTTCCTTGGTAACAATGTTCGAAACTCATGTGATCTTAAAAATCACTAAAATATTCCATTATTGTCTAAAGCCAAACTTTCATTGTAACACGGAACTGGCCTGACCAGGTGCCCCGATGACCCAGAGGGCAAAGTAAAATGTTTAATTCTTTTCTGATGTTTTTCTGCGTCAGAACAGTGTTACTTTTTGGGGTGACAGAGAACGGATATGATATTCCAGAGTACCAAGAATACAACACTAAAACATTATTGACAATAGTAAACATAACGAGGTTCTCTGTTTGACCTCTTTGTTATGGACACAGTTTACTACGCACCATACGTTCCAAGTGGCACATAACATCGGACCAATATCGGTCCAATACTGGGCCAATATAGTCCAAAATCGTTCATGGTTGCCCAGCATTAGGCTGATATTTGTCAGATATACTGTGCTGCTAGGGGTGAATACGAACCCCAAAGCATATCCCTCAGTTTTACTTGCTTTTAAAAGGATTCATTAAACTAGTTTTCCACGAAACCTCGATGCAGAGGCGTCATCTAAGGGGACAAGGGGCAACTGTTCCCCGTCCCCTGACTTTGAGAACATAAACGCACTGAAAGGAAAAAAAACTTCTTTAAAACGAGAAGTTAAAACGACATAAAAACACTTTGAAAAGTAAAAAAAAATAGTATAATATATTTTTTTTTATTAATTTGGATGTTTTGTAAGGGTTCAGAACCAAATTTATAACTTAAATAACTATTTGCAACTGGTCACGCAATGTAGGTTAGTAATCTTTAATTGCCTATTATAGTAATACATTTGACGCCGACCTCATACAAAAGATCGAAAATGAGCAAATAATTTTAGGAAGTGTTTTTTATTTTTACTTATAATGTGTTTTTGAGTCAGGCGTTGATCTTCGTGTTCTGTAAAGAAGTTTATATCTATATACCCTTTTGTCTTTTCCTTTCATATTAGTATCGCTCAAGAATAATTCTACATTACGTCTGCATGGAGTTACAATTTGATAGCCGAGAAACCTTGTGCGGCGCCTGTACAACATTGCCTAGACTTATCATAAGAATGATCCTTAAAGGATGTGCACTGGCACACCAGGATCCTGCGAAATTACTTGCCTGTCCCGTGCTGCGTCGCGAAAATACAGGTGGTATTCACCGAGTGATGTATCATATAAGGTATGTCCTAAATTAACTTATCCCCCCCCCAAGAAAGAACCGAAATGACGTCACTGTCTTCAAGTGACTGAAGAATCGTGTTCCAAAGCTGTAGCAGTGCAGAGTAAAGAGAATCTTGCATCTTGTTTTAATTGGTTTAATCTTGTTACACTTATCAAAGCAAGGACTGGCAATCCGGATACACAACGACAAAACAAGTATTTTTTCTACCAGCTTTTTAACCTCCAACGTGAAGATTCCCTAGAACTTCGGCGACATATTGAAAGAAAATCCTTTAAGTGGATGTCATATGATCAGCTTTATAGCCGCATTATGATATTATGAAAATTAATAAGATTATGTAAGGAAGGGGTTGACCTTTTTCGAAGGGCCAACGGATACATGGAGCCCACCTAATATTTTAGAAAAGTTGGCGCCACTGAGTGCATCTAATTATTCACATATTTCTCACTAATGCTAGTATGATAACCTTAAACAGTTGTAGGAGCTTGTTTATGCTATTGCGGTAAAAGTATGGTAGGTTTGAATTTTGAATTTGAATTTTATTTAAGGCCTTTAGGTATGTAAGGCTCAGGCCGGGATAAGGGAGGGGAAAGGATTCGGGAAGGTGCTATTCTAGCATTTACTTGGTGTGACTAAGAAAAAACCTGGAAAAACACCAATCGGGATGGTCGGCCACTGGAATTGAATCCACGACCTTCAGAATTGTACGCCAACACTCTACCACTGAGCTACTGCAGCTCGGTAGGTGTTAAGCAAGAGAACTGGTAGGTGTCATGCAAGAAGTCACACGAAAATCACTTCAGATGTTTATCTTTTTCAAAGTTCTTCCCAGTAAGGAGGTTGAAGAGAAAGAGATCCATATAAATGAAAGTCAGAATACCCAGTGTGTGATGAATACTGTATAATGGATAGTGCGGATTCTCCCAACGAAACGCGTGCAGTTTCTGTTGCGTTTTCAAAGCAACGTGCAGCTACTGGGACAATATATAAGGTACACATTCCTCTATTTTACAGCTATTTCCGAGAGTACGGAGGCGATTATTTATGATGATATGAGAATTTTTCATATCTGCTACCAGCTGATCCAAGTTACATATGATCTGGTCTTTAATGACTGTTCCAGTGACCCATTATCATCATTAGGACACAGACCATTTCTGTCAACTTCTGACAGGTCACGATATCCACTATGAAATTATCTGGACAACTCATAGCACGGACTCTGTCCAATAGAGCTGTCACAAAAAAAAAAAAAAGAAATCTGTAATTTCTCGAACATTTTGTTTACTTTTACCGAATTTAAATGATCATAGAGCAATATTCTCCTTAGACTTCCTGCTAGCAATTACATCTCGTTGCACACACGGATGATTCACACTCATCACCTCAGTGTGTGTATATTTTCTGTTCCTGTAATAGCTGTGGTCAAACTTTGCAATGGCTAAAGATCGTTTGTTTTCTTACTTTAATTAAGAAAATATATAAAATGTTTAAAACCAGCGGGACTTTCACTATTGAAAGATTTGATCTCTAACAGAAGAAAACGATCAATTGTGTAAGAAATATAATTTTTTTTTAGAGATGTGAGTAAAACAGAATGTTAGCAAGAAAACTGGGATAGACAACCGGTATTATATGGGGGAAAGCTATTTAAGAAGTGGGAAAAAAGCTCCTATACTGTTACAATTGAAGATATGGTTAAGGGAAGAAGAGAAATCCAACTGTTTTAGAGTTTTGAGGAAGATAAATCGTTTGCTGAAGCAGAAAAAAAGCACAAAAGAGATAGATAGATAGATAGATAGAGATAGATAGATAGAGAGAGATATAGATAAAGAGAGAGATAGAGAGAGATAGATAAAGAGAGATAGAT
>JAGDQP010010055.1:27534-57024 GCA_022664845.1 Lepisma saccharinum
ATATATATATATATATATATACATATGAATGGAGAGGCCTTAACGTGCCATGAACAAATTGCGGCTTTCGTCAGAACACAAGATATGATGCAGAAATTCCATAATTAATATTATTCTTTTTAATCGCGATTTAATAGACAAAATCAACATTCATTTAATAAAGTAAATTTCTGAACTGCCCATAGGGAAGCCCAGGGAACTTCTAGCCCATATGAGCTACTTTCGTCCTCGGTATTTATTATCTGGGATGGGATTAAATTGCACTTTGTTTGAAAGAAACGGACCCCGAACCAGGGCCCAACAACAAGCACCAAGGGAACATTCTCCAGGTATTTTGTAAGGTATTCTGTATAGTTGCTTGTGGTAATGTCTCTGGGCCTGTTGATATTAGAATTAGGAGTTCAAAATGTGCTTTGGAATTTGGGGTTTAAGGAATGAGGTGAATCTGATGAGGTGTTAGTGATCTTACAATTCATTTATTGAGTAACTTCTTGAAGTTTTTTTGTGCCATTCTGAGGTAAGTTGCATTATCCTTATAACATCCGCGGTTAATTTTAGTAAGACGTTGTAGTAAGTAAGATACGCTGTGGTTATTCTATAGTTAAATTTGTAAAAGTTTTTATTATGTGATATTGTGTCTTAGAATCTTATAATTCATTAGAGACGGAAGGTTTTGGTGTGCAATTTTCTTTGTCCTTGATTGTACTTATATATCTTTTTCTGTTTTCTTTAAGATAGATATCCATACGAATAATGTGTATATTATTGTATAATGTTTGCTTGTCGGATTTCCACATTCTTCTTGATACTCTGAACCAATATCTTTCATATTTTTCCAGTGAGTCAGTGTAAACATTTGTGTAATAAAGTTCATATCCATAGGTTATTGTTGGTCTTAGAATGGATAAGTATATTCTAGTTTTTATACTGAGAGGTGTGTCTGAAAGAAGGATTGATTTCAGGGCTGCAAACACTTGAAGCGCGTGTCTTTTTCTATCCATAATGTGTGATTTGAAAGTGAGTCTTTGATTCGGGGTGACATCTAGATATTTTGCTGTAGCAGTTGGTTTTATTTTTGTGTTATTGATACAGATTGTTTTCTTTCTCTTTTTTGTCTTTCCTAGTGCCGTGTCTGGAAGGGTAAAAAAAATATAAATTGTGTTTTGTTTTCATTTAATTCCAGCTTCCAGTTTTTCAATTATTTGCTAAATATTTTGGCTATTTTTGAAGGCTGATTTGGCGGATATGGAATTGGTCCAATAGGCAATGTCGTCGGCAAATAATTCGAGTTAGGTTTGATTGTGGGATGGAGTGGGTATATCGTTGAAGTTTATAGAATATGAGATTGGACTCAGGGCTGCCCCTTGAGGAACACCTCCTAGGATCATTATGTTATCTGATAACTCCTCCTCAGCTTTAATTTTTGTAGTCCTGTTGGTTAGAAATTGGATGATCCATCTGATCGTTGTTGGCACATCCATGGAATATAATTCGTAGATAAGGACGTGTCAAAAACAGAGGTGAGCTCCGTGAAGATAACTACAGATTTCATGGCTTTATTGAGTTCTATTTCAGTATCAGTCACGATTTGCATTAGTTGGTCAATGGTGGTAAATTTTGATCTTAAAACGGCTTGGTGTCTGGTTATGAGGCCTGACTCTTCTATGAATATGTTTAGCCTTTTGGGTATTACTGTTTCACATATATTGGCGATAGTGTTTCTTAATGTAATAGACCTATAGTTGGCAGATACAAACATTAAAAAAAAAAAAAAAAATATGTGGGCAGTTTTCCAGGATTGAGGGATAAATCCAAGTTTTAACGATGCGCTGAACAGTGTAAGAGTTTGGTGTTGAGCAGGTTGATCTCTTTGAAGAACTATATATGGTTTTCCGTCAGGACCAGAAGCAGTATTCTTATTTTTCTTAAAATACTGATGAAATCGTCCAGCGTAATATATTTTAAAAGAATATATATTTTGTCTGAAAGGCTCTCATTTCTGTCTTGATGTGTTAAGTCTTAAAATTGATCAGATAATGTTCTTATTGTTAGTATTTCGGATTCCGTTCTATTTTTATAAATTTATATTAAAATAGCTTTTAAAGAAGAAGTACTAAATTATTTTTACTTCCTTTAGAAATACATAGGAAAACATTAAGAAAATTATCAGTTTGTTAATTCCACTATTTTCTGGTAAACTGATTCCAAAAAATTGTGAAAAATAGATATAAAGCAAGGAATTTTAACAAATATGTTTTGATGGATGTTACTGCTCTCTCACGGCCTAAGTTTTAATGAATTGAATAGCTAGTCGTATTTTGTATTATCCTTGTATATTTTTAACATTTCTATATGAACGACAAATGCAAGAACTTGAGCAAGGCATGTTTGATGTGTGTACGTTATTTATTAATATTTGTGTAGTGGTAACTTGTGGACTGGACTGTACAATAGGTGATGGATGAAATATTTTAGTCTGTTAAAACTGCTGGGAAAATCCTTTTTCTTTTTTTATTCCCCCATTGAAATAATTTAACTATGTAATGGTTCGTGGAAGATAAAGTTTTAATGGTGGATATAAGTATCTCATTGGTTTGTTTTATGATTTTGGGTTTTATTATAGTGTGCAATCTAGACACTTCTCTAAGATAAAGACTTCGTCAGATAATTGGGTGAGAAAATGTTCGGTGGCATTCGTGTTACCACAAAAGTGTATAAATCCCTGTGTTTTCGGAAATAAAGAAATGTAGGCTATCGTTAGTTCATTACTAGTTTGCTTCAATAAGAGAGTACATCTAATGTAAACATTTTTATACAATCGATTTGCTAATTTAGAGATTTCTATATACTGAAAAGATATAAGAACATGCTAAAATTAAAGTAAAAAATAAAGTTGGTTTATATAATAATCTATATCAAACAGAAACGTCTGTAAGAGAATATATCCTCCGTAAAAATACAGAGAAACCAGATAAAATAGTTAAAGGAGGCTACACAGATGTCAGGCTAGTTGCTTATTTAAGTCTTGTTTGCAAATGAAGAAATGCTAATAGGTCATAGTGAAATGTAGCTTGCTTATTTTGTACACGTAAATCCTAGTTAGAGTTTTGCATTCTATTTTTCCGTGTACCCTTTCTACTTACCCTCTTTCCCTCCCCTAATTTACTATCTTGCAGTGTGACGTTCTATCCAGATTTTCAAAACAGCTTATTGATAGAAAAAGTTATTGTTTCTGGTAGAAAGATAGATCAAGCTATTTGGAAGTATTTAGAAATGAACTTAAGATCGCCACTGTCAGCTTGCGCAGAGACTTATGCCAAGCTTTGTAAGCAGCACTTTATCCGGTCTCCTCTTCAGGGGAAGAATTTTATGTAATGTGTGCAGGGGATCAGTTACACACACAATATTAACTTTCCTTGGTATTTTTATAACAAACTATATTCCTCTTTAAAAAATATACAATACTAACAAGTTTTTACTATATCAAATGTATTCCAAATACACTATATTTGCAAAGAACTTATAAACATACGCCGGATATTCACGTAGGTCGAACTATACGCGCTTCTCACACTGCTCGTTCAGGTGTGAGATGGATAAGAGGAAAATATTATATTAATGAGTGTATTTTATTGTAGCCGGTGTGTAGTGGTCAGTACAGTTGTTTGGAGACGTCTGTGAGAGCAAGTCAAACATGGTAACCCCAAACAGCGTTATACGAGCCTGTATGCGTATCAGTTTGAACTTGAAACTAACGATAGTGCAGAGGGAAAGAATACATGCCAGCTATTCGATAGGGATGTTGTCTCCAGAGGCACTCAAGATGTCTATTGAGGCCAATAAGAATCACACATGTGAAATATTGGGAGAACCATTCAATTGCAATGCCAAAGTCGTTTGACACTTCCATCAGACTGAGAAACGGTATAAAGTGGGATGCTGATGGGTCCCACACAACTTAATCATCTTTTTGATTCAGCCACTCTAATTAAACCTCGAGAAGTTAAAAAAAATCAGTCAAATAAGAGGTCGAAGTGCCAGTGGACCTGATAGAATTCCTGCCATGGCTTTGAAACGAATGCCTAGAAAAATGCTAGTCCTTTTGACTAGACTATTTAATGCGATGATTAAACTAGGACATTACCCTCCACAATGGAAAACAGCAAAGGTTATTATGATACCTAAAGCAGAAAAAGATCCGCTTTATCCACAAAACCACAGACCAATCAGTCTCTTATCTGTAATTAGCAAGTTATTTGAACGTCTTCTCAAGACACGGCTCTTCCAAATTATATTGGACAAAAATCTCTTTCGCACCATCAATTTGGTTTCAGACCGCAATTTGACACTGTAGCTCAACTAGTCCGAACTGTAGAACACATCACGCTCAATTTCAATAGCCGCAATCACACTTTTGGAGTATTCCTGGACACATCAAAGGCTTTCGACAAAGTATGGCACGAAGAATTACTCTATAAATTGCATCAACAAGGATTCCCTCATCAGTATATACGTATTATCCAATCATACCTATCTCACAGGAATTTCTATGTGGCCCATCACGGTAAAAAATCAACTACTTACCCAATAGAATCCGGAGTTCCACAAGGCTCTGTCTTAGCTCCCGTGTTGTATAAATTGTACACTGCAGATGTACCTACGCATCCACATACATTATTGGCAACTTTTGCAGATGACACGGCAGTATTTGCGTCTTCACATCACATTCAATTTGCACTCCGTTATGCACAAGAGCACTTAAATAGCATGGAATCCTGGACAACCAAATGGAGACTGAAGGTAAATCCTGAAAAGACAAGTGTCGTCCATTTTACAAAGCGAAGACCTCAGCCTCCACATCAACTCACTCTGTTTGGAAATCAACTTCCTTACAATCAAAGTGCCACTTACCTGGGAGTTGAACTTGACCGTCGTCTAAATTTTCATAGCCACATCAAGAATATAGCTCACAAGGCTACAAGACGCATTTGCGCCTTGTATCCCATTCTAAATAACAGAAATGGACTGTCATTAAAATCTCGTTTACACGTCTACCTCATGATGATACGCCCTTTGTTAACATATGCTGCTCCAGCCTGGCAACACTCTGCAAAATCGATTAAACTGTTACTACAAAGAGTGCGAAATCGTGCGGCTCGCATGATCTCCGGTCATCCCAGAGACACCTCCATTGTACAATTACATGAAGATTTGGAACTGACTCTTCTGAAAGATGTCATATCTGCACAGTGTCGATCATTCTGGATAAGAATGGCACAGTCTCCACATGTTACCTTACAAAATATTGGCACATCCTTACCTCCACGAAATACACATAAAATGCCACACCCATCCTAAACAGTACATATACCTACCAATTTCTTGAAGTTTTTTACCATCCTAGCCTGACTGCTCTGAACTAACATCTTGCTTCGCTGACATAAAATTTAAAAAAAACTCAGAGTTGCGACAGTTGCACTCTGCCATTTCATGTACCTTTTTTCATCCCGCCAAACTCACTCCATTTGGAAGTCATGGGCATCACAGCTCGACACTTCAAACTCAAAAATGCCATTTTTTCCCTTCCTTCCTTTCCTCCCACACGAGTTTACTCTTACTGAGAAAGCGACACGAGCAAATGCCATTATTTGTTTTGTGTCTTGTCTGGGAAAGGATTCGTTTCTCGACTTTCGATGAGAAGTGGGGATTTACAGTACTCCACGGCGCCGTCATCTATAGTTACCATATGAATTCCAAAGTACCAGAACCACCACTGCATCCAAAGGAAATTATACTCTGTGTTTCGTGGACTGTTTGGGGTATCGTGCATTGAGAACTGCTACCACGTTTCCAGACAATGAATGAAACTATATTCTCGACATGTGTGCGTGGAAAACTGAAAACCACGGAACCAGTGGTTGTGAAACGCAAGAGGGTCATTAGGTTACAGATCAAAGCACACATGTTACTATGGCCACGCGCTGACGCTATCACCAGACTTGGTTGGGAAAAACTAATGCATGATGTATACTCTCCAGTATCTTAGGATTATCATTTGTTCTATTCGTTAGACAACCATCATTGATGACGACGGTCCCGAGCTCTCGAAAAGGTTATACACGCAATGGATGACTGCTTTGAGTTCTACCACTGTGAAATCCATAGTCTACCCGAGCATTACAGACGGCTCATTGCTGCTGATGGGAGTTATTTCTGATTTTCCAGATACAGCTTACTTCATGTTATCACACTTCTCTTTGTTCGTCAAAATCAACTACAACTTTATTGGTTGCCTTAATATAATATGCATTATCTAAATTTGCATACTTACCTTCACACTCATTTTCAGGGAGTAAATGAAATCCTTCGATATGACTTCTAATTTTGAAGACTGTCTTTCACCTGTGTTGAGCTTACCTCCTGAGAACGTTCTCAGGACAATAACACGAGTGCATTTAAATGGTCAATGGTCATGATCTCAATTTCTGACGGATTTGACCAAGGGTAGAAAATTATCGTTGAACAAAGGATGCGTTAGTTTTAAACACAACATGGTGACATTTCATTTCGACTCCTGGAAAACGAAATTTTAGAGCTTGAAATAACCATTTACCGTAACAATAATGCCCCTATTGTTACCACAGACTAACTGCTGTCTGCGGCTTCCTTTTAAACCACTTACAAGATAGTTTGGAAGAACTTTAGTCGCATTCAAAGGCTATTGATTCGAGATTTTTCACATGTCAAGAGGAGTTTCAAGATGAATATTAAATGTGAGAAACATTTCAAACTCTCATTTCGAAATTTGAATAGCTTCGAAAAACTCAGACAAAAATTTTGGAGGGGAAAATTACAGTTTAGTGGGGAGACTTTTCTCTCCTAAGGATTCTGTATAAAACACAGTTTGAAAGGCGAAGTAAGTGGATAGTTGGGAACTTCTAAGCAGGATGTTAATGAACAAATAAGCGATTTAGGCAATCAGGTTCAAACAATAGTCAATCAGCTCAACAGGATAGGACAAGAGTAGCTTGCCTCGTCAGCCTAGCATGCCAGAAAAATTGATCAGGCGATAGAATTACAAAACATCAAAATGGAAACTCGAATTGTAGACTTGAAATGAATTTTTCCCTCCGATATCGTTGTTGACCCCCACATTAAACAAATATTTTCTATGAACGTCTCAGAATTAATAATGATTAATAATTAATAATGGCTACATGGAACAGAAACTCTACAGAAAGTCAAATTTCCACTTTTGTCAGTATCCGAACTTATCATAATGTGAATAGGAAAAAAAAATGCGCTAAATAAAAAAAAAAAAGAAATCAGAGTGTGTATGCTTCTGTAAAGAAGAATGACAATTATTGTTTTCTATTGTGCTTGAATCAGTGGTGTGCTTGTTAATACTGTATGAATTAGTGTTCTGTTTCGAATTTAAGTTGTACCCTGATATACACGTATCTATTCTTCTTTCATAGTCTTTGTTATTGGATATACACGTTTCTTTCCTCCAATTTACGGTCATATACGCATTGTTCCTCTTGGCTTACCAGGGAAGTTAAAATTCTTAAGTTGCATATTCTTAATGAGAGATTTTAATATTGGAAGCACAATGAAAAGAAAATTATATAGTTAATACATGAACAAAAGTTTAGCACACCCTGACAAGTAAGGGACAGTGCTGTATCAGAGGACAGAATGTACCTAGGGAGACGATACTTAGTTCTGGTTAACAATAGTAAGGGAAACCGCGTTTCAATGGAAGCATTTTGTTTGTAATCTGGCTACCCAGGTTAAATTCAAATAACGACTATAGTAAGAAGACTGTCAACTTTTTTTTTAAAACCAGTTGAACAAATTTTTAATATGATAATTCACGACGTTATTGTTTGTTAAAAACGAAAGAGAATATTCGAAATATTTCTGGATTGTATTCACAACAGCTTGTTTTTTTCACGAGTGAACAAGTAAGCGAAAGATTGTACTGATAAGTTTTGTGTAATAAAATTGTTTTCAGAAAAGGAATGTACCAAAGAACACACTGTTAAAACGCACCAGGGAACAAACAGATTCAATGTGAAGATAATGGAAATAACGTTAGATACTGAAAGAAAATGACTAAAGAGCCTACATATTTGCCAGTGATGGTAAGTCAGAAATATTTACCATTGTTAAAAACGGCATTATCCTAGAGCTTCCTGAGACATTAAATGGTACAACATTTACTCCTAATTAGGAAACTATGAAAAAAAAATGTGGACACAACATCCAGGATAATGGTGCTTAAACGGGACAAAATTCGACGAAAGAATATCCAGGTTAATTAATTGGACAATAGTGTAACCGAGACAAGTTTCTGTTTTGAAAATGTTGTGGAAACAAAATAATCGTTACTCTTTCAATAACAAATCTAAGATGGTGACACTTCAAGATATATTGTGCAAGTTGAACAGTTTTTAAAGCAACAAGATTCTGGCTGGAAAGCCGGATAGAAAGAGACAATTGGGAAGACCGAGACGTCGTTGGGAGGACAATATTTGAAGATATCTTCGAGAAGTAGGTGTTCCTGATGAAAATTGGCTTGATGTTGCCCAGGTTAGAATCCAATGGAAAACGTTTGTTACTGCGGCGATGAGCTTGTGAGTTCCATAAGTCATAGAATTAGTTAGTTAATATTCGAAAAGTTCATAAGACTGAGGGCACTGATCAACATATTCAGACTTGAACACAGCATGAAGACACATTGTTGGATAGCAGTGGGAAAAATTGGTTGATTGGTAAAGTTTTAGGTAATCGCAAAAACAACGATTGTAGTCCAACAGATGTTTGACAAACTTTTTGGAATAGATATAAATGTCAACGCCGAGCCCATGCGCGTATTTTGTGCATTTATTGGGAAATAGATTAACACTAACAAGTTTTTGTATCAGTTATTCAGGAAAACGTGAAATATCATGTTGAACAAACCAACTGTTGCAAGTCAAAGATGTTGTTCGTAACAAGCCGGCAAGACGAATTTAGAAGATCTCATTGAATGTAATTATTCTGGTTTTCTTCTATGACAGTTTCTTCCAATGTGCATTTGGGTCTTACAAGGTACATCCGCAAAGTGCCCTGCAGATATTGGTTTAACACTGAAGAAAATTCAAAGTTCTGCTTGTCTCAGTATGTATTGTACAAATTTCAGCGCCTATAGCGGTAATTTGTATATTTATTAGTCTTACTAAATCAGCGATTCCAAAGCAATAGGTGTTATGCTCGGACACAATGAAACGTAAGTAAACAGCATTAATGGAGAAATAATATGAACTTGATGACACCATTATCCAGGTTTATTTTTCTTTAATTTAGATATAGATTTCCCCTTTTAATTTTTTTATTATATCAAAAATAGGCATAATGGGTTTACTCGCTCATAGGGTTGCCACCTGTCCCGTATAATACGGGATGTCCCGTGTTTTAGGTGAAATTTAGGCGTCCCGTATTATTAGTGGTTGTCCCGTATTACAAGTAGTAAAGTCACAAGTAGTATACGTTTTCCAAATTTCAATAATTTTAACAAATAATTAGTAATGGACATTTTTCAAACTGTTTACTACACAGACTGGGGAGCAGACTCTGTTCACATTCCCAGGCCCCAAGATGAAATCTGGGGTGACTATATCATACTCGCTACTTCTGTTTGCTGTAGATCAGCATTTCTCAATCTTTTTCATCCCGCGACCCCATTTCATTATGCCTTCTAGCCAGCGACCCAGTTTCACCATCCTTTGTAACCGGCGACCCACAATTATTTTATTTTGTGTAATATTTGCTTTTCATTTCAAAACATAACAGTTTATTTCCTGTATTTATAATAAATATCCTAATTATATTATCCAAAACAATTCAGTAAATTACATTATCTTCAGTAATTATTTAACCCAGCAAACAAAATAAAATACTTTCTTTGAAATTTATTAGTTTTAACCCACAAAACCCTAGTTAAACTTATTTTTTCGCTCTCCCTCGTGACCCCCTTAGGGATCGCGACACCCAGGTTGAGAAACCCTGCTCTAGATGATAACAAACTACAAAAAATAACTGTGTTAGTTCAACATTTTTTCGGTGTCCCAGGGGAATCATCACCTTTTACGTTAAAACAACACAGTTTGTTGTGTGATTTCGGTGAATCAACACTGTGATAGTGCTGGCATGACGATCTTCATTATGTTGAAACACTGAAATCAACACAGATTGTTGTGTTGATTCAACACAAAAAATGATGGCCACTCAAGAACATTGAAAAATGTTGAATTAACACATTTTTTTTTTCAGTGCAAACTGTGCTTATGAAATTGAAACATTCATTTTCCACCCGCCAGTGTTTTTGGTGTGTAAGCATTCGCAAGCAAGACGTCTTTTGTGTGTTCTTAATTATTATGGAGGTTTTAAATTGTATGGGTAGGCATATAGTAGTACAGGGCCAAAGTAGTTAACTTCACTTAAAGTTAATTTAGATCTGTCCCGTAATTTATTCATCAAAAGATGGCAACCCTACTCGCTGAAGATCCATTCGCTAAGTGCCTGACACAGATTGGTGAAATATTGAATCAGACACAGTTTTATCCTGCTACACACAGTTTTTAGTATTACTTTGAGCTGCTCATAGCGGTAATTATACATGTTTATGAATCTTGAACCAATCCTGTGAACACAAATATATACGACAATAAGCACACTGGATGAATGATTCATTCGTGCATTTGGGATTTGAGTAACTCAAATCTTCAGTTTTCTAGAGAACATCGTCAGGATATTATGAACATTGAATAAAGAAATTACAGTTACGGGGAAACAACTTTTTTTCCAGGTATGTTTAATCATGTTTGTTAAATATTAGAGAACTTAACTGATTATGGATAAGTGCTTAAAGATTGATAATAAACATTATGGCTCTGGAGGTCTATATCGTTCACAGAAGTGTTTGGGTATAAACTAAAAATGGATACGTTCTTTGAAACAGTGGTGTCATAATTCAAATTGTTTCTTCATTATTTATGTTTCAATGTGTCCTAGCGTAACAGTCATTACTCTAGAATCTATTAATTATAGACTCATAAGTACAATTGAATTGTTTATAGTAAAAAAAAAAATGAATTTTCAAATTTTTTTTAGGTGTGGCGCTATTGCAACAGGGGTGCGAAATAAGCAAATTACCGCTAAAATTCACTAAAACTAGTACAATACACACCAGAGCCGGCTCCAAGTCAATCGGCGCTCTGTTCCAAATTTTCGATGCGCCCTCATAAATAGTAATTTAATTGTCCTAATTCATACAGTATCAATATCAATTTCACTATGTCAATGCTAAAGTTTTGAAACAACTTAACTCAGAATTTGTGGCGCCCCCATGCCGGCGAACTAATTAATTTAACCTAGAGAAGCGAGTATTTTTGAAATAGTTATGGGCCTAGTAAGAATAAATTCATATTCAGCGTTTGTTTTATCATACGCTATATATAATAAAATATTATACTTAGTTAGTTATACCAACATAATTATCCCACTGCTATTTGGAATTGTTAATAAAAATTTGCTTCGAAAATTTGAAATACCTGAAGAAATACACAACTAACAAAGTGAAATTAAATAAAGTAAAATAAAAATAAAATAGTTCTCGAAATTTTTGTGCTATGCTATTTTACTCATTTGGATACACTCTCGCCTAAAATGGTAAGCGCCCCTCAAATTTTGACACCCTGTTCGGGGGAACGGTTCGAACACCCTTAAAGTAAACAATGGATAAATATGTGTTGGACAGGCAGCACTTAGCTCCGAACTATTGAGTACAAAACTGTTCCAGAAGATATGAAACATCTTATAATACTGTTTAGTAAAAGCTTTGTATATGGTTCTTATCAACCACTGACCATCAAATAAGCTTTGTTATGCAGTTACCTCAATAAAAGTATCCGAAACTTCCATTTTCATCTCTTTCGCTTCATCGAACCCCTGAGAGACCAGGGAGCAGTCGAACTTTGCACTATCATTCGAATCCATATTTCTTATTTAATTCAATAATCCAAATCAAGTAGCACACATGCAATATTCCTCTTCTAGGACGTAGTTTATCTAGATTGGCTCTTTACATTTCCATAATGCATCAAATGTGCGTCCCTGCAATTAAAAAAGTGACAAATTATTAGTGCATCGAAAGTACAGCTTAATATATTGCCCAGGAGTTAGTTAAAATCACAATTTGCTTGTCTGAACCGAAATAATTGCAAAAAGAAAATCATATCATACCCTGAGTTCAGTTCACTAAGCTTATAACATATCTAACTCATGTTAAAAATTCGGCCTACCTAAAACACAGCGCAAAATCATTAACACTTCAATGAAAAAAATATGTCAATACCATTTTTCGTTTATATACGGGTTACAAGGAAACACACATACAGTCTACATAACTTCAAACTTAAACTAGTAATAAGGCTCGATTCTAGGTAACAACGATACAAAATAATGCTAAAAGATAATAATCAAAGGCTGGTACATAATTCTACTCATATCCTTCTATGAAAAATTCCAAAAACTACTGATCGGATAGGGAGATGACTTGTTATTCAAGTAATAAAACTAAATGTTCATAAAACAAAGATCATCTACCGAATATTAAAATGTGTAAGTCAGTATACCTATTGGTGTGGTCGCTAAAGTTTGCCATGATATGAGTATTAATAAAGAGTAAAATTCGAGTTTATTAGTATTATACTCATTGACTTCAACAAACTTCAATATCAAGACAGGCTACTAGAATCCACCGATCTAAATCTCACTCAAAGTTTCAAACCGACGTCAGAACTAGACAGCAGGATATACTGATTTGTCCCCGAATTGGTTTGTCATCGGAAGCTACAAACTCTTAAGATTTTTCCAACGTAAACCAACGAACAGAATCCTGAAGTTCTAAACAGTAATAAGAACTTCAAAGCCTATTTTATCGCTTCGAAAGCAACAGCCGCTATGTTCAACAGACCTAAATCTCAGTAAACTCTTGAGGAATTTATTACCTGATACTTTAACCACATCTTCTAGTTAATTCATCCAGAGTTCAGAAAGCAAATATATTAACAGCTCCAAGTAAGCATGGTAAATATAAGAAATGTTACTCCCCCAACCCGGCTGGTCAGCGTGGGAGCAGTAGACAAACTCCTCCCTACGGGGAGAGGCCTCATCCACTAGTGGATCGAATTTGACTGTGATTTATTTATAAGAAATGTTGAACTTGGTTTAAGCAAGCGATTACCCTTGGAGTTGAGTAGGTCTTTGACACATCTATTTACACTTGCGTTCGATCGACAAAGGGATGCTAGCCATCTGATCCATGCATACTATTGGAAAAAGAGATCAACAATGAAAGCTATATATCTGATGTTGCACGCTTAGACTCAGCAAATAGACGGAAATGAAGGAAACTTATAATCATGTTTCGTGTTTTTATGTTGTTCCATATCCGGAAGACATATTCTCTACTGTGTTGAAAAGTTTTCAACTAAAATGGTAATTCTTTCTCAATAAATCACTCCTATATGACCATGCATTTATAACCTGTCCCGAATTCTAAATAAAAGTAGTGTATGAATATTTAGACGTGCTTTTTTGCAAACGCGCATTGTAGTTTGTCCACAAAATCATAGTTATTTGGAACCTATATTTTTTAATCAGACAAATATTCACTCAAAAATTTTAGATCACAGCTTGTATCCTTACGCCACCACGCTTCATCATTCTCGTTTATGTAATTTTCTTCTTCTTTGAGTGATGAATAGACATATGTCATCGTTTTCAGATTGTGCACGTAACGGCAAATTAATTTTAGGAATATTACACAAACATCTCTTATTGCTTTTCTACTTCACATAATAATTCATTCTAATGCATTACTTTGCAATGATGTTTACCTAAATAAACAAAGAACGAAGTTTATACTGACGGGTAGTATTAGTAATTAAAAACATCGTTCCGTCTCCCTTTCCATAGGATATTCTTCTTTCAAATTTCATAACGACATTTTCCAAAATGTATTCGAAACTAGATTTCTGTGGCTAGAGACCAGTGGACCACCAAGTTCGTCTATTAACATTGACTCTAGTATTTAGCTAACCATTTATATCCTCTCGCATTAATTTCAGTCTCTCTCTGACAAGAAATATACCAACCGCTCGTTGAATGTACGCACATGTGACTCATGATGGTTACCCAATCACGAATTTAAAATATATCTTTGTTGCTTTGGGTTTGGATCTGAATTTAATTTTTAGGTCTTTAGGCTGGATGGATGACGGTGTGATGAACTGACGAGATGAAAAAAATGGAGGCACATGAGAACGCCAAGAAAACCTATATGCACGGTGTTTGTCCAGTACAAAGCCTACATGGCATAAGCGGGGATCGAACTGGCGAACGCTAGCGCAGAAGTAATGACTATATAGGTGGAGCCACCGCGGCACATGGTTTGGAATTTGTCCGAACATAATGACTTGTCGCAAAAAAATTGGTTACATGTTGGGTAGTGATACAATACCTACACAATTCGGGGTACCATTACATTGGACAATTTCTGGGAATTCATATACGCTTGTGTTATATGTTTGCGCATTGATTGTACAATTATTGGGCACGCATTTTCTGATAAAACACGTCCTATTATTTTGCAAGCACGTTTATTTGAATTTTTGTTCTTGTTTTAGTGTGACGAATAACAACATCCAGATTTTTTTTAAATCCACCTTTAATTATGTTTGGTTCTGGCCGCAATAGTGTAGGGTGATCTTGGGGAAAGTAGCGCCCAGGACTTGGGAAGGTACAATCTCGACATTCGCATCGTGAATCTTTGCAAAACCTCACTCAAGTTTTTTCGAATGTGTTCGGAGTCCACGACGTTATTTTCTAGACGAGGAAGATTACAAGTAAAAACGATTAAAGATGACATACATAAAAGCAAACGTATAAGCGGTAACAACACTACAGGGGTAATATTTGTGCGGTGGAAAGGAGGGAAAGGAAAGGCAATGGACTAGAGCACTGGAAGTCATGGGCTTCAGACGTGTAGACGCATAACTCCGGCCCTGAAAAGCGTTAACATTATTTCTATCTCCAGTAATATTGTTTCGATAGACGTACCTTGTCCCTTCCATGCGAGCAGTGAAACATGCAACATGTTAGTGTAATTTATCAGTAAGTCTTGAAACTAACGGACATACAACAGATTAAAATGTACATTAAATGAAATTCAAGGTCTCTTTGCTCGTTCATACATACTGAGGCAACTACGTTGTTATATATGCTTCAATTACACTCGATATGCCAGGATCAGACAGAAAGATCTATTTTTCAACCATCCTTCACTTCAATTCAGAATGAAAGCAAACACCACATTTAGAATGTTAGAAGGTACCGGGTTCGAATCCTGGCCGGTGTATGGATCTGAATTTTAATTAGCATTGCATTCATAATCGTGACGGGCCGAAGTCAGTTACTAAAAATGGTCCTTACAAAATAAAGTTTACAAAGTTGTTTTTATGTAGGTGTGAAGGTTCTAGATCGCTGGTATGCATATCCTTATACACTGGGAAAATAGATAAACTCCACGTTATGACCCGCAGCTTCCGCGCCATATGTATGTTCTGTACCCCTTATTTCCTTGATAATAATTACCACAGATACTTCTATAATCACCTACCGGCAACCAAACAATCCAAAAAGTGCTACGAAAAGCTATATGCCATTATCTTGTCGTTAATATGCAGTTCATTAACATATAAGAAGCGAAGCCCCATGAGAAGTTATGGCGAAACTTCGTGTTAAGAATTTACACGTATTATGCCACAAGAAATATGGACACGATCTCGGGCGAGTGAAGAGGGCTTAGTTGAAGTCAAGTTCGACACTTTTGATTATACACGATCTACATGGCGTTTTAAATATGCATGTGATAGCTCCCCAACGCGCAAGAAACAAAATAGTCCTTATGTAACAGCTGACCCGATTTCTCTCTCACTTTACACTTTCATTTCAAAACTGTTATAT
This sequence comes from Lepisma saccharinum, assembly GCA_022664845.1. Lineage (NCBI taxonomy): Eukaryota > Metazoa > Arthropoda > Insecta > Zygentoma > Lepismatidae > Lepisma > Lepisma saccharinum. The sequence goes on from JAGDQP010010055.1 coordinate 43,609, forward strand.
TTAGGATTTCAACGCTTCTAGGCACGTTAGGATTGTTAGATTTTTCGGGTAATTTTTACGTTTTTGTGGCCCATAAAGTAAAGAAAAGTAGAACTTAACAGGTAGTTGTAAAAACATGAGCGTGATTTCAAATAATTACAAGCAAGAAATACAGTAATTTGAAATCGTTGATTTTTTTTACGAAAGATTTCATAGGGCAGAGAACAAATTTCTTCGGTTCCTTGGATGCGTTTTATTTCGCTCCGTTGCAACTAACATAGTAAGTAAGATTTTCAATTTGGGAGGGTATAGCCAATATTTGGTCTTGAAAATATTGTTTTGCAGTTTTGGTCCTATTGATTTTTTAATTGTAAAAAGCTTAAGGTTGGGATATGTACTGAAGAATTTTCTGGGGCTACACATTGGGTGGTCTAACAGAATTTCTGTAATTATATACCTCAGAGTAATAGGAAAACACACTACAGGTAGTCAGTGAAATTCATGTACTTCATGAAATTGAATATGAATGTTTAACGTTTTTTTTGTTAGCCGCGGCTAGTACTCTCCCAAGGTTAAAGGCATATGGTAAGGTGTAAAGTGGGGCAATGTTTAATATTTTTATTATTATTTTTCATTAAAAATTTTCTTCGAATATTATCTTTGCTTGGTAATCATACGGATAGACTTCAGTTTTGCAGCCTCTGCGTCCGACAGCTACTGTGTTGCTTAACGCACACTACTCATTCCCTTGTAAATAATTCACGAAGTGGGGTAAAGGAATATTTAATCAACTTGATACCATTAGCTTTATTGTTTGCTCGGGAAAACTTTACTTAATGACCCGCAAAAAGGATGTAAAATTTGTAGTAGAAAGGTAACATTTCCAACGTGAGTGCAAGTATTGAATTGCAAAATTTAACGAAGTTTGGAGTCATGAAATTTATGAAATGAGAGCAAAAAGTACTTTTGACTGTTTAGGTGCTTGCGTGTTGAGGATAATCACATGGAGTATATGACAATCGTCATGCGCATCGCATATGATGAACAAAATTTTGTAACCTGGCCTTAAATATTCGTATTCAGTCACTCGACCCGTACGTGATTTTTTTCTTTTTGTAGAAAAGTACTTTCATTCATAAATCGAAGTGTCACAATTAGTAATCCACACGCCGTCATGTTTGTGTGTTGAATAACTGGATTGAGTATTTAACGAAATAATAATGGCACAACTTCTCGTGACAATTTTCATATTATTGACTGTAACTAGGTGGGTTTATGGAAGCGTCAGTAATATTTATTTGCAAGGGAATTAGTGGTATAGTTTGTACACATGGGTCAATAACTTGTGGAAGCTTCGGGTCATCAAGTAAAGAATATAGTTTGTCTTTATTGCCCATTTTTATTATCGTTTGGGAAATGTTATGAGTTCGTCTCAAAATCATAGGATATTGTGAATGATTACTTTTCTTTCGGAATCAAATCTTCAGTCAACTACTACTGATACATGTATAAGCTCAAAATCACTCTTTCCCTTGTAAATATTTCATTCGCAACAACTAGCATTCCAAAAAGTGTTTCCAAATACCATGTATATTTATTATTTTGTTTAATACGCACACAGTTGATCAACACATACTAATATAGTGACATGCACAAGAATACTAAAGTTCTACTTAATATTAATACTTTATGTTGTAAATGACACGCATTTTCTATAAAAATCACGGACACATGTCGAGTAGCAAAGTTAGTTAAAGTTACTTTATTTTTTTTTTTCATTATACCCGAGGCACCTGACTTTAATCATTCACTCAATGTGCACTCTCCACTCAGATCACCTAAAGTTCCAGACACTTTTTTTTCTTGCTTTTTCACATTGGCATGACTACAGCCTTTGTTATATTTTCCGTTTCAATGCTCACATACGTTGAAAATATTACATTTCTTCTGTAAATTTTACATTTTTTGGAGCTCCAAAAGTAAAGTTCAATATCGCGTTTCAACACCACACACTTCCATCATTCTTGTAACTTTTACATTTTGGGGGAGCGAGAACACAAACTGACTTTATGCCCCGGCCCCTCGTAAAACAAAACTTTTCGTACCGTACCTAGCTGAATCTGAATCCTAAAAATAAAAAAGACGTTAAAAGTTGAGTAGAAGAACTGTGATGTTCTCTTTATGTGTTGTACTACAATTTTATCATCCTCATCATCGCACGAGGATAAATCTGAGATCATATGCAACATCTTTGACAGGTGGCATTGCCATACTGTTTTGAAACATACAGTTAGCACGTTAACTGGAGGTAGAAGTACGGGTTAATTTCTACCAGTTTGCCCAGTTTAACTGTTGGTTATGTCTTAACTAGACATTCAAAAACTGGTAAACCACCAGTTAGAGTTTAACTGTTAGTTATTAGCTAACCTGTACTTTAGCCAGACAATGAAAAACTACCCCTTACTATTCCTCCAGTGCTAATTCCCGATGGACAAATACAAAGGTATATTCATCTTCGCGATATATGCATCATATACAGCTGCTCTCCTTATTCCAGAGGTATTTCGATTCTTTTTGCAGTGTTCTAATGAAAATGTGTACCCCTCAAACTTTGGCATTCGGCTGTGTAAAGTTTTAAAGCATTTCACGTTTCAGGTATCTGCATTTTGCATTTTTACAATATCCTTCCAGCTTTGCCTCAAGTATTGGAAACTATTTAAATCAGCTGCTACTGTCCTTTTATTAAACATACTTAGGTTACGCCTCACGATTTTACCTAACTCTAAGATCTACAGCTCTGCAGAAAGCGATATGTTGTTCACAATTGGCTCTTTTGCTCACCGATACACATGACCTAGGTCACATGTCTGTGAAACGATGTCAATCATTTACCGTCCGTGGACAATCGATTACTTTTTGGTAAAATGTTTGCACACTTGGGTTTAAGTTTAGTTTAGGTGGAATCTAGTACTCGCCGACCTAATTTGAGCACAGTTTTTCAATGCTCCCTCATATCCTAGCTTTTGATTTTGACATTTAATATTTCAGTCACATATGGATCATTCCCTTCTATCTGGAAACTGGAATTGGTACTCAGCCCCTGCCCAAAATTAGCACTGTGAGTACTGGAACATATTTGGGTACAATCTGCTATGTCCTGGCTTTATCAAAGCCATTGGTGTATATTGTTAAATGTCATATCCACAACTACTTAGATATAATAAATAAATAAATCTTACAAAGCCAGAATTTTGATCTAACCATAGCACTAATACTGGGTTCGTGCACTTATCATAAGGTTTCCGTGAGATCTTGGATCATGGAAATGTAACAACCCTAGTAATTTTTGATTATAGCAAAGCTTTTCAGTTTGTTCACTATGACGTCCTGATTGCTAAATTGAAACCTTTGTTTATTTTTTTTTTCTGAAACTCTATGTCTTTGATGCCTAAAGGCATTAAAAATAAATTCAATTTTATATCTTTGATGGATTCCTTCCTGATCGGCCGCGAACATTTCGCCTTTTCTAGCAACAAATTCTCATCGATAACAATTTTATATGGTGCCTCTCAGAAGCGTATCCTGTGGGTAATCGAAGCTACCACCGATGCCTCAGCTTGTGAACAATTTTAAGCTGCGCGAGTATTAATAATTTACGTGAAAGTGAGGCGGCCCGTACAGAAAATATCTTCAAAATGATTTTTTTTTATTTAGATATATTTTCCAACCCTTACTAAGCGTCGATTCTTTTTATCGCAGTCTGGGACAGAAAGATGCATGTTATAACACAAGTACAGTTGCACGCGGGATGGGTAGAAAACTCGGATAAAATACCACCACGGTTTCGTTTCTTGTAATCGCAGCCTGCGCTCCCTGTCTGTGTATGGAGTAGTCACGGTAAGTGCAACTGACGAACGAACCGAACACAGGGCATTTAAATTTTGTCCTCTGCTCCATCCTAGTACGTAGCAAGAACAATTAAAGATACATGGATGGAAATTGCACTTCAGTATGGTGCAAACTTCATTAGCGTACGAAAATAGTTATTATTATTATGAAATTCACCTTAGGGCTAGTTTGTCCTTGTCTAGTTAAAGTACAGGTTAGCTAGTAACTAACAGTTAAATACTAACTTGTGGTTTACCCGTTTTTCAATGTCTAGTTAAGGTATAACCAACAGTTAAACTAAGTAAACTGGTAGTTATATTATCATGTAACGCGCTAAACTTTTGGCTCCAAAACAGTTTGCCAATTGTCATGTCAAAGATGTTGCATATGATCTCAGATTCATCTTCTTGCGATGATGAGAATGATAGAATTGTAGTACAACACATAATGAGAACATCACAGTTCTTCTACTGAACTTTTTAACGACGTCTTTTTTATTTTTTGGATTGAGATTCAGCTAGGTGCGGTACGAAAAGATTTGCTTTTTGCTCGCCGGGGCATGAAGTTTGTTTTATTCCCAGTGAGGACACAAGTGGTTTGAAGTACACGTTAAACTGTATGTTCCATCCTTAGGGCTACATCTTGATGCAATGACAAACTACCTTCGGCTCACCTTGCACAGGGACCTTCAGTTCAGGAACTTCCTTCGGGGAGAACATCTGTCATCATTATAAATACTATGTGTGACCTTCGTACACTTCATGTTAATCTTGTGTTGTGGTAGTCCAAGCTGTGAATCCAGAATACGCCACTTATGCCTATCATATGAAGTCATTTTTTTACTTTTCCCTACATCAACAATATATCTGATGATCTTCAAATTTTGTTTTTCGCCATCATAACTGTATTATGGAATAAATAAAATTAATCAAGATTTGAAAAGCTTGGTGAAATGGTCAATACACCAAGGCTTGTGCATTAACTCAAGAAAATCGCAACCTATGTATATAGTGTGTAAATGTATTCATTGCCATATCGACTGTATAATATTACCCTCCTTTATCATAAATACTTCACCCATTTCTGTCCATAGTACATTCAAAGAATGTATGAGACAGAATTGTGGATTCTAACTCATCTGGCAAAGATCCTGTTAATCACGCATGTAGCAAGACTGTCCTTTCTTTGTACTTTTACATCGCATAAAAACGTTATCTATTTCAGTTAGACTGTGTCTGTCTCTGATGTTGATATTGTCACGCATTGTCTATGGTGACGTAGTATACGCACAGTTGGCCAGACGTCTGCACCAAGTCCATTATGCCTGCGTTCGATTCATTTTATACTTGGATACTATGATCACCTTTCCTCCTACTTTAATAACTGAAGATATCTCTGTTTACGTGAATTTCTTTTTTATAAACTTATCGTACTATAGTAAGTCCTAAAAACAACCAGCCTATGTTTACCCACGCTTCCAACAAGTATGTGATTTTCATGAATTAGAAACACGGTTTTGCAAGTCTACCCTCGTTTCAGTTCCACGGCATAATTCAAATTTTGTCTCTAAATCCTTCAAATTAATAGGTTCGAGGTTCGGTGGCAATATTCCTTGGAAGTATTAAGACAGTGCTTACTCCTTCTTTGTACTTGGACTTAACCGAAAATTGCGTACATCAGTCTAAGTAGATATATATTTCAGAAGTCTATACGTTTTACAACAATGGAAATTCAAGGAACGAAACTCGTTTATTGTGTATTGAGTGTATTCTGTATACCAGTAAAGTTACTGCTGTAGTAATTTAGCGTACGATTATGTCAAAATCTTTAATATAAATCATTTCTATAATAATTTAACGTTGTTAAGTCGAAAGGAAATAAAATGAGATTCATGTCACCATTAACCCTGTATTAAGAAATTGTTTCATGAAAGGATGCTTGCTATAATATTCTAATATGAGTTGCATTTTAAAACCAGTTCTTTATTTAACATTATTATTTATGGTATAATACTTATTTGACTTGATAAAATTCTTGATTACTAAATCCTACTACGTACAACACAAGAATGTAAATGCTGTTGAAATGATGGTAAAAATAAATTTTATGGACGGTTACACCACTATGGCTTACGCTGAAATGATGGCCTTCCAGCAAACTACACATTGTGTTTCATCCTGTAGGGTACAAAAAAAATCTATTTTTATTCCCTAAATTTATCAGTTGTATACTATTTTTTATTAGTTCTTTTTCCTTCGAATATATAACAACCAAATCTCATTTAAATTTCTTTCTCTCTTTATCTTTAAATATATTGTATCTACATATTTATGTATTCACATGCACAATATAATACACTGTTTCAAAATATTTGCGGCAAATACATGATAATAAAGTAAACACCATGGAGAATAAACAAATACTTTATGTGCTATTGGTAGTGAATATAATAGAGAAACGAATTATACATATTTTAAATGCCGCTATAAAGGAGCTCATGCTTCGTGGTACCGTCTGCTTTATTCAAAATTACACAGCGAAGAATATTTAATTTGTGCCGCACGGAATTGTCGGAAGGAAATACACGAATCCCTAGAATATTGTGAAGTAAAAATGGGTGGAAATAGACATGATACGAATACTTGCCAGCGAATAACATCAATTCGTTTGTGCCAGCTAGATATCACAAACATATTTCCTTTCCGTAATATTTTTTTTAATTGAATGCATAGTTCAAAAATATACAATAGTAAAAATACAATCATTTGAATGAAGTTTTGAGTTTTTTTTGTTTAATACAATGTAAATTTACGGTGAGCTGGCGGATATTACGTTTTCCAACGTCATTCGTGCGCAAAGTTGTTTTACTCGTGCTTGTGCATATTTTTGTACGTATATTCATGAGTATGCGTATATTTTATGTGTGTTTGTGTGTGTGTGTATTTGTGTGCGAAAAAGAGAGTAAGATAATTTTTAAGTACGCATTATTAGTTCCTTAATGTCCTATCTTAGTGATCGTGGCTGCATTTTGAGAGACCATGTGAATGACGACTCCCATTACTTGTATTTATTAATTCAACTATACGCTGTGCACGGGATACTCGTAAATTGATGTTCACTACACAATTTTTATTTGAGGTGTTTCCCCAGATCAATATTGTCCGACATTAAGAACGGATTGTTTCCTGTGTTGAACGATGTTTTTATCAAACGTCTGTCAATATCTGATTGCAATCATTTTTACCAATATTCCGATATTGATTGCTGGGAGGAATTTACTGTTTTTAAACGTAAGTACGTACATTTTCGCAGTAATTTTTTAAAAAATAGATTCGATTTTGATTAGATATTTATTTTAATGGGCATCTTATTTTCTCGTCTTCAATTACATTTGAAAATTTTATTACTTGTTTGTGACCGGATTTGGAACTGCGATGTTGTGGATTTACCTGTTGCCCTACCACCTCAGTCACGGATCTTTCCATGAAGAATAGCATGTGGAATATGCATTTCGTTAACCCAGACATGGAATGTGATGTCTGACAGACTTTCCAATAAAGAGTGACTTAAGCAGGACGTGTAGAAATTTTGTACATTTTCAATAGCATCTACAAAAAATAATATTTATTTAAAGTTAACTTGATCTGCAAAGTTTTTACACGTTTTTCGGATGAAGTACGAATGTTTGTTATATCTCAGAACTGGCTTTGTATGCCGGAATATTAAAGTTAATCTAATTCGGTGTTTAATCTGAACGCCAGCAGATTACGGTATCTGTGATATTAGCCCTGTATAGGCCCGATATCGGCCGCTTATCAACGTGCTGCTAGAGTTATTACTTTTAACTAAGTGTAATCGTACATACGTGTTTAAACACCTATATTAGATACAAAATTGCGTAAAATTTTTAATTTCAATGATTAGGCTGGTCTACTCTCATCTATGTTTACAAACGTTTGAAGCTAATAATCTGAGCTATGTGCTGTTTCTAGAAGTGTCATTTATTTGTTTGCAACTGCATATATTTTTCAAACAGCTATGCATCTCAACTGATATAAAGGACGAGAATGATGTAGATCCATTATGCTGCGACTTACCCATTTTATCAACTGAGACATCTTTATTTGACGCCAATATACGTGAATGTAAAAGCGAGTGGTCAGGGAAAATCCGAGATAAAACAGGAGCACGAATCAGAAATAACGTTAGCATATTCGGCAGAGCATTTGGAGAATCCTAAATTTTGATTGAAGGTAAGTAGTTAGAAATATTATTAGTGCCGTTGATGCTTCATATAAATACTTTTTATTTTCAGCTTCTATGAGGTTATTGCATAGTACATTATTTAACTGGACATATTCATATGCTTCTGTCATCTTTTTTTAAGATCTTACTGCATACACCGTTTCAAAAATTTAAATGAATGTAGCTTTAATATTAAAAATAATTTTGAATCGTGAGATTTTATTTAATTTCTTTGCCCATCTGAGAGCGAAAAATCAATGAATGGCCCATTACTACTTGGTTGATATTCTAATTTTAGCATTAATTTATATAATAGCTACTTGTCAACAAAGTTGAAATTTGTATTATTATAACTTACGTACAGCGTTTATTTGGTATCAATTATAATAAATATATGTCTCATACAATCCTCAAATTGAAAGTGAATTCTAATTTTGTTTTACAAGTTTTTAAATGTATATACTTTGTTTTTACTAGATATAAGCTTTAAGTGTCTTTATAAAGGTTTGCAAAGTTTTGGCTAAAGGTAGATAATCTTTATTATTCCCTGTGTGAACCTAAAATTCTGCGTAGCATTATTTGAGATGATTTATTATTAAGCATTCCTGTAATTAACTATTTGATAGAAGTTGAAAGAAAAATAATCTCTTTAATTATCCAATATATGTAAGACTATACTTATATTGAAAGACCAATTGTACTTATAAATTATTCGTTTTCTCTACTATATTATTATCGGTGTAATATTTGGTTTTCCAAAATTCTCGATTACATAATTCTACGTAGGTATACAATACAACTGGACGACTCCTATTCAAACACTGCTCCTCCAGCAAATTGTACATGATTCCTCGTGTAGAATAAGCAAGATGAATTGTTGCTCTTCAACCACAGATATATGAATAGTTTCCACAAATTTATAACAATCAGACTTTTTATTATTTCTTCATATGTTATCTTTAAATACATATGAACATTGTTACGCATTCAAATACACACACACGCACAAGTACCGATTCAAGCACATCCGGAAATTACTGGTATGATAATAATAAATTACGTATATACAATCGAGTATGAACAAATACTTCGTTTTGGTGCTGCTAGCTGCTCTTAGATTAGGAAAATGAACTGTGACTTGATATTTTCAATTCCATTGAAACAGGAACTCGGACTGCATTGTAATGTCAAAGACATGAGACCTGCTTTAAAAGAAATTGAAGAGTTCAGATTTTTCCAATAGTAAAACAAGGTACTCCCCAAATGATATAGAATTCTCAGAAATTATCGAAGCGAAAAACGAGTTTAAAGAAGCAATAATAGGAATACATTTAAAACATATTTCATTTTCGTAACAATTTTTATATGATGGATGGTTGCATTATATACAGTAGTAAGAATACATTCATTTCAACCTGCGTTTGTTTAATTAGTAACATACAGTGTTAAATCCCGGTCGTCTGGCTGTTATTACGTTTTTCAACTTAATTCATACAGATTTTATTGCGACTCGTACTTATGTATATGTGTGTCTGGGATTATGTGTATCTGTGTGTGTGATATAGAGATAGATTAATAGATAATGTGTTATGTATTATCTATTGCTTAAAGTCGTTGAATTACTGTGAATGTGGCTACTTCGGTGATAGCGAAGTAATTGCAAGGTACATTACGATTGCTAAAACTAACTTATTGGAAAGGTGAATTTATGAAGTTAGCTACGAACTGTCTGTAATATTAGTAAGCATTATCTTTGAACAGGAATTTTCATTTTACGTAGCTGAGGTTAATCATAACACTTGGTTTAAATTGTAAAAGTTATATATATATAAATAAAATATTGTACGTCATGACAAAGCGAATTAATAGACAGTGCCTTTAATCTGATCTGTTTTACCGGTGTTTAAAACCATTAATTTAAGTGCTATATTGGACCATACAATTATTAACTGATGCGGTATCTAAAACCAAAATTTATTGTAACTACTTTAAATTTTTCAGTCATGCAGCTCAGTTAGTGAACAGACCGAGAATAATGTGAATCTTTTATGCTGCGACGAAACAATTTTACCGACTGAGAAAGCTTTAGTCGACGCCAGTGAACGTGAAGGTCAAAGCGAGTGCTCAGATGAAAACATAGAGTTAAAACAACAGCAGGAATCAGAAAGAATATTACCATATTCTGCAGAACCTTCCCAGAACCTGAATTCTTCTCTCCAGGTAAATAATTGGATTTTTTTTTTTAAATTCAGTCCATGCTTTATTTAAATACATTTCACTCTCAGCTTCTATCAGCGTTTTGGATAGTACAGACTTTGTGAAGATATATGTCTATCCTTTTCAAATCTTTAATTAGATAATTTCTTTATAAGCCTTTTGAATCATTTGAAGGTATGTCGCTTTAATGCTGCTATTCATTAGTAATATATTTGTTTCTAGGCATTTTAGCCTGTAGCCGTAAATTATTAACGCGTTTAATATAAACTTTACATATCTATATGATCAATTGTAAATATTATTTGATTTAGTTCTTGTGGTGATGTGTATCATTGTAGAAGTGTTATAACTTTCATCCTAACCAAATTTACAAATATTTTGCTTTAGTGTTTGTAATTGGAATTGTGGAATGACACCCTATATTGAACTCTGTCACAAAGTCACTCCTGATTATATTTCATGATTCAGTATATGATCTGTTATGAAATGACATGGTGTGGAGATTAAACTAAGCGTCAGAGAGGTTAATATTTGCGATTGAAATGAATATTAGCACAATGATACTATAGTCCCGTAATGTATCTCCGTTTCGGTAACGTTGGGAGCACCCAAATTCCTTAGAACGAAAGGGTCGCATAGAATGTACTAAACAAAAATTGCGCATTAACAACGAGCCGGTAGCAGATGTAACTGTAAGTCGCTTTCTCCCCCTCTTGAGTGGAAGCACTCGCATTTCACTTCAATAACCTTGTTGTAATAAACGTGGACTGCAAATTGTGTCATAAACATTTATCTGGATTGTACTCAAAAGCGAAAATATGCATTAATATATATTAATGGAGTGTGTAGTGAAACAAATTAGAAACACTATAATCCTTGCGAAGTTTAAAGTTCATTTTCGTCAGATATAATGAAAACAAGCAGTTTATTACTACATTCAAATGTGTAAGTATTTTTGCTGCTATATTAGTATTTATAAGTAGAAGAATACTAGGGACTCAAAAATAGTTCAGGGTCGAAGAGACTCAATATTCGAAAAATGCTAATCCGACAAACCTCTTGGATGTTGCCATCTCAAACTTCATCTCCTGATATGCCACTTAGGGTGCTGGCACCCTCTCCGTACAGGAAATTAAGATACAGGAAAGGACTTTGTACAAAATTTAGTGGTTGCTCCCAAATGTGATTGCGTCTATCCTTAAGTGTAGTCTGTCAATGGCTAAGCTTATGTGCACTTATCGCCATCGGACATGCTTCAGACATGGATACTCGCGAAACAAAAGCTAATGTGGCCTCGGTAACACAACCACATCCGTCATCTGTTACACAATCTCACAATAACAAAGTATAAACAAAAAAAGATGGTTTGTTCATCAAAATGAAGCATTTCTTTAACGTAAGAAAATCTACATGTAATGCAAACTATTACACACACATGTTGTATACAATTTCGTTACTCCCTGACTCTGTATTTCTGTTAACGTTCAATCTGTAATATGTATTCCAAACCGTTTAGTTCATTGGATCTCATTCCTTAACAGTGTTGATCAACCCCACTATCTTGGTATGACATTTCCATTGATTTATATAAGAATCTTTATACTCGTTTTATGTCTCTCAGAAGTAGAATATTCAAGTTCCGCTTTCACGAAATTTGCCTTGTTGGTTTTTTTTAGTCTTGTAGAGATTTGGTTTGTGATGTTTTTTCTAATGTACGATTATAATGTATTATTAATAGTTTACTATATAAATCACGATAAGTCAACGAGAAATTATACTGTTCGTGTGTAAAGTTTTACATTTCCAAAAAACAGCGATTCAAACAAAACATGATTAAACACTGGACGAAAACAGAAATTAAAAATTACGCTCTTGAGAGACATAAGCCGAGTGAAACAATTTCCATGTAAATCAATGGGAAGGTCATACCAAAATAGCGGGGTGATCTCCCCCCTTAATCGACAAACTTCTTCAGGTGTGTTCTTCATTGCATGAATTTTCAGTATTTGTCCTCTGTAAATCTTCTCTATTACACTGATGCACGGAGTATCGTCATATTCCCTGTTTCTTGATCCAACATATCTATCGCCTTGGCACTACGTTTCTAATTTAAGGGTACTCGTATATACAACGATTTAGATAGTATCTCTTTCTGATTCTGCCAAATCCCTCATCACCGTGACAGTGTGTTTTGTACGACCCTTGTTTTATCTTGTTTCTCTTAAGATGTGTTTGTCGCCTTTCACTTGCGATTCCACTTCTGATTAGACTTTACATAATCATTTGTAACAGCTCAAGTCTCCAATACTTGAGTGGACTCATTACATATGTCTAAGGGGGTTTCACATATAAATTGCCTGTTATTTTATTGTTAATTAGCTCGAACATATGGAGCAGATATATATCCACTCTGTGTTATTAGCACAGAACACAGCCTCCGGAGACCGTGCATTTCATGATGCGACCTCGCTACTCAATATTATAATACCGTTTAGCAAACCTTTACTCTTCTCTCTTCCATTAACACGTTTACTGAATGTTAAGCGAGGACTTTTATCACATAGAACATCTTAAGGGAGCTTAAGCTGTGCGCTATATTGATCAAAACGCTTTAATGCTGCAATTATAGTACCTTTTTGATACAATATTTGATCAAAAATCTCATCAGTGTATTGTTATACTTTTAAATATTCGCCCTTTCTGGTCGATAACGTTCCCACTAAATTAACTAAAGTAACTTGTTCTGGTTTCCTTAGAAAAATACTTTAATCGATTACTGTAAGGATGACAGTCCGCCTTAATGGTGTACGTCCTTGATGAAATGGGTATCTCGGATCACATAACTTCGCATAACATATCTAATATCATGCATGTTTTATTGGCGATCCAAAGTGACCGTGATATTCATGGTGACCTCGAATTGCCAAATTGATCATCGCACGTGGCACTATTATTTTTCATCGATATTTCTTATGAAATTCATATTAGTAAAATATTTTATATTTATATGTAGATCGTTACTGCGGCGATAAACTTGCAAGGTCCGTAATCCATAGAGTAAGGAAGTGAGTTTGACATTTTCTCAGT
>JAGDQP010010056.1:0-13362 GCA_022664845.1 Lepisma saccharinum
GTGTTAGAAGAAGTTGTATTATATGCACGTCGTCTTACTATTTCTGCTGATTTGTCTCTTCATTTAAATTCTTACCATTAGAGTGGAAACACGAATCATTACTATTCCACAAAATGTAACTTCATTTAATATTGATAATTTATTTTTGGGTAGTGTATCGAAAAACCTTGTCATTGGATTCGTAGCAAATACAGCAATGAATGGTAAATATCACCTGAACCCTCTCCATTTTGAACATTTCAATCTCAACAAATTGCAGGTTCAGGTAGGCTCTAAATTTTATCCACCCACCCCATTAACCCCTGATTTTGTAAGAGCATTATTCACTCAAAGTTATTTCACCCTGTTTTCTGGTACTGGGATCTTTCATCAAAATACTGCACATACAATTACTTCTCATGATTTTGCACATGGTTATACCATTTTCCCATTTATTCTGTCTCCTACAGAAAGTATTGATGATTGTACTTGGGATGTTGTAAGAGACTCTCCTGTGAATATAAAAATATCCTTTACTCAAGCACTAGAACAGTCTGTATCATGTATTGTGTATGCTCAGTTTGATTCGATTATAGAAATTGATAAAAACAGAAACGTATATACCGATGGAACATTTTAATTTCAATCTCATTCAGTCACGATGCGAGTTGTAGTACACTTCTCTGCTCTCACACGTGGTGAAAATGACGAGGACGAACACGAAAGGTTAGTCTTGAAAGAACTTGTTATTATCAATCCTGACTTGGATTGTTCACAAAGTTGGATCTTTAAACCCCCTTTCCCCTACTCCCAGTTGACAGCAGCCTTGCGATTACATAACGATTACCTGTCTCAACATCTCTACGGTCTCCACTGGAACGACGGTGATACTCATTATACTGAAGTTAAAAGTGTGATTACCAAATATACTCAGCACAGTAGTGTAGTGTACACTTTTGGGAAAACAAGACAATTTTTTCTCGAATCTATCCTTGGTAAAAGTGTAATCAACCTAGAAGAAGAATTAAAGTGTCCTCACTTTTCTCAATTGGCATACCCCTCAAGACAGTGTGTTCATTATTTACATCGATTCTCCTATTTCCGTTGTGCAGTGAAAGAAAGATGGACTTATGCAAATTATATTAAATTTTATGAACTTGGTTTATCAGTGTTAAATCAAAATAAGTGTGTATATATTCCAAGTCCTATAACAAACAATGTGGACGGACCAGCTGATGAAAGTGATTTTACGTGATTGTTTATCTGCAAGTATACTGACTGGTATTTATGCCATTAATACATTACCTGTTCGTGTACAGTTTCCAGCAGCACTTATTGTTAATTTAAGTTCTTCCTCAAGTGGAGGAAGTCATTGGACTGTAATTTATATTAATGAAAATGCAAGGGGATTTTATTTTGATACCTTTGCAAGACCACCTCCTAAGAAAATTATAACGTTCTTAAAACGAAATTGTAAATTGTATCAATATAACAAAATTCAAGTTCAACATAATACATCCACCCTTTGTGGATTATTTTGTATAGTCTTTATTTACTTTAGTGTAAGGGGGATTAATATCATACCAAAATTCAATACTGTTCATTTGAGAAAAAATGATCAAATTGTAGTAAAATATGTGAAACAAATCATAAAACAAAAAATAAACTACGTTGTAAATAGATTTGTATACTACTCTTCTTCATTTTAAAGAAAAATAAATATGATGATTTAATTTAAACCTTTTCTGCTATCATTTATCCTGATTTGAAATGAAAAAACAAATTCGTAGAGTATTCATTCTTTATTGTTCAAGAGTAAGTAAGGTGTATTTTATAAAAACAAGTTGCACATGCTTTCTACATTTGCATGGCTGATAAGGTATTTACAAGAACTTTTGGTTTCTCATGTTTCATCCAATGTTGGAGTTGCAAACAGTTTCTTAATGCACACGCATTCAGCTCGACAGGGTCATGAAAAGTACATTTTGACAAACCAATGTTTAAATTTAATGTTTTCAGGGCAGGACATTCCTTTTCACTTACATGATTCACACTTTTCAAGTGAAATAGTTTTTTAACCCACTGTGCTTTTTCAAGTCCTTTACAAAAGAATGTAGCTTCACTTGAACACATCTGAAAAATGATTCTACGAAGATGGGAAATGCTGTATCCATTTGATGTGTCCCACTGTAAATCGTGAAAGTTTTCTGTTAACCATTACACTTGTTTTTGATAACCTAGTCCTACTTCCGTAATGTCACATGGAAGTTTTACTAAACAGTGGAATAAAAGACTCACATCACACGCTACAATACAAAATTCTCTCATAATAAACTCATGTGCAGAGATTTTAAATCCTTGCACATCTATAATGTACTGTTCTGAAGACACACTTTCAGACTTTTCTACCGAAAATTGTTCATGAATCACATCGGGTATGAGTTGAGCAATAAATTCACTATTATGAACTAATTCTCTACAAGATTTGAAAAAAGTATTCATGGAAATACTTACATGACCCTGTCGTTTAAAAATTTCATAGTACTCCACAAACGTTTCATGGTGATTCACTTGATTCAACAAATGTTTTGAAAGCACTTTGCCTGTATTCCAGACATATATACAGTTATTATGAAGAATCTTTAACTTGCAGCCACTACAAGTAATTGGGTTGTCTTTTAAATAAGTACGAAATGTTTGTAAAACACACGAGTCCACAACAAAAATACCACCACCACAAAATACACAATAGTCAGACATTTTTCACTTGTTCCTTTTACAGTCGATCTTTTGCTTTACGATCCTTGTCGTGCAACAGATCAATAACAACTTGCATATGAACTTTTACCACCTTCCAAAGCCCATATTTCATATTTCGCATAATTGTTTCATCATCACAAACATTACTTAGTTCAGGATGATCTTGCTTGTAAATAGCGTACAGTTCTTTCTCCGTTGAAGGTCTTAAGATCACCCTCCACACACATGTGCGAAAATGTTTTTCAATTTCTTCTCCAGTTACTAGTTCATTTGGCTTGATATAGCCTAAACACGCATGCCCAGTTTGGTTGTTTTCCTCATTAAAACACCCTTCACAAATCGATGCACTTTTAGGATTCCACCGATGCAGGACTAGACGAATACACTTTTCATCCACCCACTTGTTCTTGCATCCACACTTGGCACTTTTCACTACTACTGCTGGCGGTGATGGTTTCACTGCTACTGCTGCTGGTCGTTCTAGTAGTGGTGGAGCTATTCCTGCCGCTGCTGCTGCTCTTGATAGTATCGAAGATGATGACGACTGCTTTACACCACCATTTTCATAACACAAACGCTTCTTAGCAGGATATGCCGCTCCCTCCAACACGCGCTGCTTTGTCTTTGTATTCTTCTTTGGAGCTAATGATGAATATACTACACTAATATCATCATCATCCTCCGTCTTTCTGTTCGGGACTAAGGAACAAAAGACTTCCTGAATATCGTCCTCGTCTTCCTCTTTTACGAATGAAAAGGAAGATAATAATGATGGCGAAGTCTTCACTTTAGACTTTAACATACTATATATTGTACGGTCTTTATCTTCTTACTCAAAACTACTATCCAGTAACTCCAACGTTCGATCCAGCTCCTCCACATCTTCTACTCCAGAGTCAACGGGACGTACTACACCTTGCTGCTGCTCTGCCATGACTGAAGCTCGAGTCTCTTTATAATGATACATACTAAACTACTGCCCTCTATATATAATCAAAAACTTTCACCCACGCCATGACCTCAAGTAACAAGTAATATCCTGCATCCCGTCAATGACCTTCTGACGTCAATGATCAAGTACTCGCTTGTACCCACGCCGTGACGTCAAACATCATGTACTATCTTGCCTCCCTGTCAATGACCTCGTGACGTCAGCTAACAAGTCCTATCTTGCCTCCCCGTCAATGTGGCAACATCGCACTCAACATCTGGCAACAACGCCAATCAATGACCTCTGTCAAGTGAAGATAACGTCATCATCATCGCTGGTATCTTAGAATTCAGTGTTTCTTGCAGAAACGATTGCGTAATACCTTTTCCCAGCCACATTTCACTCATAGCCTTGTTGCTCAATCGTTGCCATCTTAAAATTAAGACTTTCTTGCAGAAACGATTACGTAATACCTTTTCCCATTTCACTCATAGCCTTGTACAATCACTCCTGCTGACGCCACCTCTAGGCCATCAACCACTTGCGAAACCACTGGACTACGACGCTCCATGGCGGCCATCTTGGAATTCAGTCTTTTCTACAATTACGATTGCATAATACCTTTTCCCACCCACATTTCACTCATAGCCTTGTTCAATCATCCCTCCTGACGTCAACATCCATCTTTAAGTCACCTCCACAGGTCAATGACCTCTGTCACGTGATGGGAATTTCCACATGACGTCATCATGGCGGCCATCTTGAAATTCAGTCTTTCTTACACGATATCTACTGACCAATCTCTTCCCTCCAAGGAAAGGCCTCATTCAGTAGTAAATCGAATATGGCTATGATTTATTATATGAGCCCGTATCACTAATTAGGGAAGTCAAAACAACTTAAAACTAATTTAATCAAGGTTAGTGTAGTAATTAATCATGACTACGGTTTTTCAAGAATTCTTAAAATTTACACTTTTGAAGTGCTTATTCTGCAGAATTAACAGAAAATTACACAGATTAGAACTAAGAAACATGTAAAATTTCATTCTATATAACACACCTGCATAGTAACTTAAATTAGTTTTTTGTTTAATACTGTCCTTTCATGAACATTTGCTGGTGTGATGCCGCACCGTTAATATGCGTAAGGTTTTTCGTGCCTAAATGATCTCCTTGAATTCATGGCAAAAGAATTGATCACTCTAAATTATCTTCACATTTCTGCTGTTATTGACAAGAAATCTATAGGTCAAGTTTCATTTTTTGACTATCAAGCTTTACAAAATAGAAAGAAAATACCAGATATATTAATTTACCGTGAATTGTCAAAATAATTTCGTGATACGAATCTTAAAAGTCGTTGTTGTAGAGTGTGATTTCAAAAACATTAAGTATTTTCTATTATATTTAACTATAAATAGTTTCACACCAAAATAATATCAACTAGTAATATAGAACATGCACTCACGTAGAAACAAGGTCCTGCAAATAGTAACATACACTTGTTTGTTAAACTTATGCATATAATGAAACCCATTGAAAAAAAAAAAAGTGGACACACATTGTATAGGAAAAACATGAGTCGTTAGACCTTATATCTGCTTGAGTACGTGTCGTAGACTATTGTCATATCAATTTCATTATTATGTACATGTTTAAGACTTTATTATTTAATTTCAGAATGCTAAATTGGAGAAAACCAATGGATCAGGATGCCGACTCAGTTTTGTGAACGTTGAGCTACTGGAACTATTTCCTTTATAATATATCTGAAGACAAGATAAGATGGTGGTGAAGCATATATTGTGTAGGTTTTACTTTTAAAAGCACAAGCGTGCAACATTCAAGACTAACGATACCCCGGATCGTTCGCCATGCCAATATACTTTTTAACGTACTATCAGGCAATCTCAGTGCTAAAGAGAAGTTAAAAATAACGTTGTTGTATAGACATGTTTATAATTTATTTTGTTGCTCAGCAGAACGTTAAATATCCATCTTATGAATTAAAACATATTGATAAAATATACTGATATCTGGATAGTTTTACAGTGTCGTTGAGTTGTGATATAACCTACAAACCTGCAAGAGGTTTCCAGTGGAGAAAAGAAAGTGCAATAAAAAATAAACTAGGCAAATAACTATGGAGACGGAAACTAAAGGACAATAAAGGAGAATACAGTTCCTTTCTGACACACTTTTTTTTTCTTCTGGCAAAACAATTAATTATTTTGTACTACTTGTAAAAGTTTTGGGAAGTTATTATATTAACAAATTACAGTTTTGTGGTTTCAAATTATCTTAATCATCAATATATTGACATAGGTTATAATTCAGTAGTGAATGAAAATTAGCTACGTGTATTCAGCGGTGGAAAGGATTTACGAAATAAAATGGAGGCTCATTGGGTGGAACTCGTTCTTGAGAAGACCCATCAAATGGAGATTTTCTGTGTTTGAGAAGATTTTTGATTTATATTTCTGAAGCATGAGTACTAGCTGATAATTTTTTCTGATAATGCAATAATGAAGTCCTCTAGGAATGCAATAAAACATTGTTATCTGAATCAAAGAAAACAGAAACTTACAACCTGAGCTGAAACGAAAACTAAACCATAGGGATTGTTGTAATGAGAAGAAAATTCATTCGGTTCGCAATACTGAATTGGATTAAAACAGCTAATGTCACAGTTAGGCACTTAACTTGAGCTTTAAATTCTTAAAATTTCGTCACAAAGGAATAACAACTTATTTAACATATTATATCAGTAGCGATGGTAGAGCGCTCGACTCTGGTGCCTGGGATTGTCAATTCTATCTCTGCTCGTACGGGGTTGGCTCGCACGTACGTATTCGTGGGTTTTCTCGGGGTTCTCAAGTTTACTCCCGCTCTCTTCATTCCACCAATCATCCCATCATTATCCATCAGGCCTGAGTCAAAAAGTTGCCCAAAGGCTTATCATTAAATTCAATATTCTATCAATTTCTGTTTTGACCTAAGAAAACAGCAATAAACCGAAGGAAAACTACAAAAAGCATAAGTTTCTCGGAACATCAACACAGTACTTTCTCTGCAAAGTTTACACATCTCTGTCACTAGTAAAACGTTGTTAATAAAGATGTCGCTTTCTTATTAGTTGGCTGGAAAACTCTAACTCTGGAATAAAAATAGGCCTTTTTAATTTAAGTACTGGAAAAATACATGCACTGATGAAACAAAGCAAAGAATTCGGTTCAAATAAGTGAGCAGGTAATTCTAAATATTGATTCTACAAGAAATGTAGAATATTTATGTAAAATACATCTTTTAGGTTCTCTGGTTAAACAAATGGTTTTAGTCAAAATATGTGCTTACATTTTCTGTGGGAAATTAAATAACGAACAATTAAAATTTCACAATAGGACAATTCTCTGAAAAGTTATAGCCAAAAGACTGATTTTAGAGCCCAGGGCAACTGTCAATGTCTACAATGCTTAAAATAACTAGTATGTTATAATTTACATTTGGGGAATGAAATGATGTACGTTTGATAAAGTAGAAAATAATAGTATCATTCACTCAAAAGTTATAAAGAAGGGAACCCTGATTTGGGGATCAGTTTGTAATATGGCGGGTCGCCTACAAGCATAACGAGTTTGTCATAATTTACTATTGGGGAAAATGAACAACTACGTTATTGACATTTCTATATAAAATCATATTAGTATTTTAATACTACATTAGGAGATTATAATACTAGTATGAACTCCTGGAATTAGTTATACAGCATTAGTATTATAATACTATTAAAATATAATAAATTAAATACAATCATAGTCATCACAAAACTTACCTTATAAACGTTTGGGTTTTTCTTTGGATCCGTGAGAACGTCGAATGTTGTGTATAGTTCATTAAGCATAAGAACGATTTTCATGGCTCCTTTTGAGTCAGAGTTTTTGGTACAATACTGACTGAAGCCAACGATTCCAGAGAACAGAAGAGTGACACAATCATATCGGCGAGCTGGAACTGGTCGCTTGTGTCTCAGCTCATTAGCAACACTAATTGGCAGCACTGAATATAACAGTCTGGAAGGAAAAGCAAATAAAGGGAAGATTTCAGTAAAAGTTCTGTCATGTTGAATATATTTACGAACATGTTTAAGTATGTTGAACCCTGTGAAGCTACGATTACTCTGCTCTGAACCTAAGTCGAACACGGAGATTCACAGCCTCTAGTGAGATTCACAGCAAACAGGCTATAGTGATCCACAGGCTATTTCAATAAGTTCTTCTGGATCTCGTAGATAACAGGATACCATTTCTAATTCTGCGCAGCACAATCCAATAATAAACTGTTCGATTATTGAACTAGATTGGTGACTTGAATTCAGAGCTTCATGAGATAATTTATTACTCATGAATGTAAGGCACCAGGTTGCAACTCACTGCTTACAAACTACAACATATATATTTTGCAGTTGTTAAAGAAGGCTGTGATTAGGGTTGCCACCTTTTGATAATTAAATTACGGGACGCTCGGCAAAAAATACGGGACAAATCTTAAATAACCTAAAATGAAAGTAACTTGTAAGGTCCTGTACTACTATATGACTACCCGCATAACTTTAAACCTCGTTAATAATAATCAGGCCCACACAGAGAACGGCTTGTTTGCGAATGTTCATAGTCCAAAATCACTGGCGACAATTATTTTTTGTGGAAACAACGGGACAACGGTGTTGATTTCGGTGATTCAACAGAATATATATGTTGTCGATTCTGATTCAACACAATGAAGAGTGTCATACTACCACCATTACAGTGTTGAATGAATGAAATCATATAACAAACAGTGTTGATTTACCACAAAAAGTCGCGGTTGCTCTGGTACACCGAAAAGTGTTGAATTAACGTAGCCATTTTTTTGTAGTGTGTTATCAACTAGAGCAAACAAGGCGCAAGTATTAGCTATATCCCTATCCCCAGGTCTTATGTTGGGGCCTGGGGATGTGAACACAGACTACTCGCCAGTATGCATAGTAAACAGTTTGAAAAGAGTCCATCACAGTTTATTTGTTAAAATTATTGACATGCTGGAAATCTGTGTGAGAACAGGTGGCAACCCCAGCTGTGATCGAATTAATTTTGACGAACTAGTTATTTATACTTAATCTAGAAGTGCTGAGTTACTTCTAAAATAGCTTGCCAAGTACAAGCGTGAGCGTACCATCTCCTCAGTCCTACTCGTCTAGATTATATTGAGTGCAAATGTTAAAACTGACTGAGGACCATTACGGGCTAAATGTTTGCGTAGCTCTGTCATGTACGTGTTGTTACGTTGGAAGAGCATATGTATTTAATTACGTGTTAGGATTAGGGGAAAATAATCTAATCAATTCAACTCGAATTGGCATCATACTAAAATGTACGACTATAAGATTAATTGTGAACAAGAAGTAGAAAATGACAAATTCCATGTTTAGAACTCAAGAATAAAGCACCCTTGACACCTTATGTAAAGGAAGAATCTCAAAATAGCAGAGCCTTTATCAAAATTGGGAGCATAACTCTAACTGACCTCTCATTTCTTTCTTACATAGGTTTATATACTGTTTGCTGAAATTCATGCAGGAAAATTAATTTCCGCAATTCACTTTGATCTGGCCTCACACAGTCGTGAAGTTTACCTGAGTATGTAACGCTTGCGTGAAGGCTAATCTGATTTCATGTGGAGCAATATTCAAGAGCAAACATGAATAATAAGATTTAGCTTTCTGGTTAACAATGTCCCTAACATGTTGCCTTGCTTTATTTAACATTTTTTTCTATACAATTTATTTCTGTGCATATTGCTTTAGATTAATTTTAGAGCGAATTTGTCTTCACTGTACACTATATCTTAACAGTTTGCTCTTTGTTAGTTTGAAATATGTGGAAACAGAAGTTTATTACTCTTGAAAGTAAAAAAAATATTCTTTTTGCAAAGTATGATAACTTTGTCTTTGGCAAGTGATCATCAGTAAATTTCGTAACATTTAGTTTGAATTTTGATGTTATATGATATAAGAGTATTAGATACAAATTTTCTCAGTCCCTATAACCGAAATGTAATTTCCTTAAAATTGTTAATGGATAAGTTAATAGATTGAAGTTCAAGTTCATCATATATTGCTAGATGTTTTAAAATTATATGATTATCGGTCGAGATAAAGCTACAAAAAATAGTATGACTTATCGTGATTAAGTATTCTTGAAGTTTTTTAAAATGTTAATATTAAAGCACTTTCTTTGCTACCTGTTTTTCAAAAGCTCACCGATCCGTTTTTTGCTTTTCGCTTTCCAATTCTCGATAAGTTTGTTGTAGTTTATCTGTGAGCACCTCTAAGTTCCTTGTGAGCTTATATTCTGCTTCGAATTGCTCTGAGAGGAGAACAAGATCACGGGTCGCGTCGTGTAGAGGAATATCACTTATGTACAATCCACGCCTGCAAATATACAAACAAATATTTAATTTTACATAATTCATAAAATTTAGTAAAAGGAGTATCAATCAATGTGTTCCAACGTTGTGATAGTTTTCTCCAGTTACCCACATTAAACATGCATAGACATTTTTTGGGTGAGATTACAAATCTTATTGGGTACTTTTTTTAAATATAATTTTGACACATACGTATGATGAAATTATCAAAATGGTTTGACCAGATATGACACTTCCTTAAATAATTGGCCTGTTTAATGGAATTCACTCTATCGCAGAGACAAAGAAACTAGAACAAAGATGATTTGAAATGCAAGAGATAGTCTAACACTCAGATTTTGAAGTGTTGCCAAATCTGATTTAATTTCAAATTATTTTAGCCTTCAGGCATCTAAGGCTCAGTTGACGGTGTCGGCCAGGGTCTAAAAATGGAAGGTACCTGTGTAGCTCTCCGACACTTGCCTGTGTAACTGAGAAAACAACCTGGGAAAACCTTAGTCATGGTAGTCGGTGGCTGAGATTGAAACCACGACCTCCTTAAATGCTAAGCCAAAATCTAATTTAAAGATAACAAGGCATATGAAGAGTGGTGATTGATACTGCTAAATTTAATTTCTATTTGCATGTACGTATTTGTTTAAAGTTATGGTAAGGCTTTAACAAGAAAACATTTTTGTATTATAGAACCCAATTGTATGCAATAGAATAAAAACTATTGTACTAAAATTGGACAAGTACTAAAGAAACTTATTGGTTATGTATGCAATAGAATAAAAACCAAACTTCAATCTTACGATAACAAGGAATTAGTCACAGAATTAAAATTGAATACACTCTACACAAACAGTAACTGATGCAACTTATATTTGCAATTTAGAAAGTAAAAAAACATAAGTGCTTTTCTTAATTCCCTTATGCTATAAAAATTTTCAACGGCAGAACGAGGCGAAAAGATATATACAGTATAACGTAAAATAAAGTTTTTACTTTATCCAGATTTTTTTTAGAAATTATAATAATTATAAGTAGATTTCTGAAAATTAATTAATTAAATAATTGCTTAATGTAGGTACTAGCACGACGGCTCGGGGGGGGGGGGGAAGATTGAAGATTATATTTCATCGTGGTTGGGAGTCCGCAGGAAAAGAGTCTGTCGTGAAGACGAAGACATCGTTTGTAGGACAATACTAGAAGGAATCCTCGAGAGTTATAGTTTGTGGTGAAAATTAAAATTTATGATTTCTTCCTTAAGTGTAATTGCAGTTGGTTCGGTTTTAAATTAATTTTCCTGAAGTCAGTAGTAACTCGGAGATAACGTACGCCAGTAAATAGGTAGACTCTCTGCCTAGACATTATTTAAAATTATCTGGTATTTGTTCAATTGTGTAAATAGCTTTTTCATATTATAAATTCTTGTGAAAGGCCGCTTTCATCTCAAGCATGCGAAAGCTAAATTATTAATATCTAACAGTAATTTCCTGACAATATTCAAATGAAAGTGATATCAAACTAGTGGCGCTGATATTTTAAGTCACTCTTATAATGGGGTACAGTTGTTATAATAATTTGCAATTTTTTTTTTGTAGAATTGTAATTTATGATGTTTAAAGAAAACACAAATAATATTCAACTTTCCTACTTAATTTCGGTATTTTAAATTCGTGATACTCTTTTCAGCTCGTAGAACTTTTCATTTCATCATTAGTGGGTACTAGGACTGTTAATGTTTGGTTCTTCATTTGGCAATGTAATGAGATGTGTTGGGACAATTACGAATGTAAAATTAATTTAAATTGTAAGCTTCTTAGGATTGTATTCGTAAGTACTGGAGAGTACCTTGTGTAAACATTTTAGATATTCAAAATACATTTCATAAACTTAAATCACTCCAATGAATAAAGCATATTTATCCACTGAATATTAACAAATTTAAACTAAAATTTATTCTTCTTTAATGCCCCCATTTTCTCAACATTGTTACCTGCGATGTGAATCTCATATTCTTCAAATTTAATACGGATAAAGATTGGCACATTTAAAGTCATATTTTTTACTTCTGGATTTGAACGTGGACAATTAACAAATCAACAACAATTTTATTTAATATCTAATATGATACTATTTATATATTTATAATATTGTTAGGTAGTAACTGATGAAGTGGAGCAAGTTACTCATTATATTTCATAATGTTTAATTAAGGCGCATAACAGTGTGTAATATTTATGTGTTTGTGAGCAAAGTCAAAGCGATTTGGAGTGCAAACAAGTAAGGACCATAAGCCTAAGGTTTGTGCCAGATTAAAGAAATTTAAAAAAAAAATAAAAATTAATGGAAGTCGTAAAATAACGATGCAAATTAAACAGAAATGTGTCCCAAAGTAGAAGGATATGGAAAAGCGCGTCTTATTGCCGGTCGACGCCAAATTTGCTGTGCATTTTTGTCATAATTTCAAAACCTTTCCGTCCATTCAATGTCAAATTCCAATAGTTATTTTCCCCTAAAAACTTAATCTATCAGTTATTTTGTGGTGTTTCCTCAACTTTCAGATATAAAGAGTTTTTTTAGTCAAATAAGGAGTGAT
Source organism: Lepisma saccharinum (assembly GCA_022664845.1). Lineage (NCBI taxonomy): Eukaryota > Metazoa > Arthropoda > Insecta > Zygentoma > Lepismatidae > Lepisma > Lepisma saccharinum. The sequence continues at coordinate 12,722 of JAGDQP010010056.1, forward strand.
ACATATTTTAGAAGGAAATTACCATAGGAACTCATAAATAGCATTATACAAAGCTAATATAGCGACTACATCTAAAACTTTTAATACTATTTACACATAGAGAGCACCATAAAATTATTATAGAAACACGAATAATTAAAAGAAAGACACTAATTATACTAAAAACTAAATATTAATATGATAGTAGGCGCAAGGGCAAGATTTTAATGATCATAAGTTCCCAGTCGCCATTAACCAGAAAAGAAAGAAAGAAAGTGTCGCAAAGTATTTAAGATTAATGTAATTAGATATTTATATTCAATAATTACGTTCTAGCTAACGTTTTAAGTTAAGTTCAGAGAATCATTTCAAAGTAAAACTTATTTAAAGCCAACTGAAATAAATTCTGATGAATCAATTGAAAGTTCTAGAAGTTCTGTTATATGTTTGCATCTTATGAGAATGATTTTAGATTTAGATGTTTGAAGTAGCTAGACTCAAGTGAACATTTCTCAGTTTATGCAACAAAGATATATATTGATTTCTGTTGTTTTTTTCTCTATATTAATGGAAGCAAGGAACGACTTAAAATAAAGAAAAGAGAACTAAAGAACAAACGTATAGATTAGCAGCATGTTGAGAGTTATAATGATAAAATACAA
>JAGDQP010010056.1:23675-53428 GCA_022664845.1 Lepisma saccharinum
CTATATTTTCTACCACAACTTTGGTTGGTCTGTTCTGACTCACTTTAAACACTGGAATAGATGCCCTTTGTCTGTGGTAGTTGGTTCAACAACAGGTTTAACTTGACAGCCTCTCTCTAAAACCCTAAATATTAAATTCAACAATAGATCTTACGTTAGTGTTACCAATAGATCGCAAATCCCTAATATACTTTGAAGGTGTGTAATGGTTATTAAAAATTCTTTTGTAGATAATCATCAGTACCTATGAAAAAATAGTCTAATACTATGGCAATATTGCCAGCATCTTCTGTGTTATCATTATACCCTATAAATGTATTGCGATGTACTTTGATGACGTTGGATCTTGCATATTCGAAACGTTACAATACTGTTTGATCTTTCTTGTGAATTTATAATTTGTAATAAGTTGAGAATGTGCCATATCGTGTAAGGTAAATTTTAGTTTGAATTCTCAAATTTTCCAAACTTGGTATATGAACACAGAGATGTTTCATCTCTAACATAATGTATTGTTGAAAACTTACCGTGTCAAGAATATCTGTCACTTTGCATCCAGGTTCATTGACGCGAGGTAGAACACGAGCTGCTGTTGTTCCTGTCTGAATGACACTCAGTTCACGATCAAACATGATATGGAAGGGAAAGACTCGGCAGAATGTAGCTGGGCTCACCTTGGGTTCTAAAGCGAAAATATTGATTTAGAATATACCTGTAACCTAAAATCATTAAAAGCTCGAAAATTGCAAGTAAATTTGACCAAAAATGTAAAATTACAACACAATCAGTTTGAAAATAGATTATAATAAACTCATCTAATTTATATATTATTGTACCCCTATGACTCATACCTTAAATCGTCTAACCTGTTTCGAAAAATATTATTTACAAAAAGAAATAACATTATAAAGACAATTCTTAGCAATCTAAGACTTCAGGATTCCAGCAGGAAAATATACAGGGTGTGCAATTAAAAGTTTCCACCCCTTGTATCGACCGAACGCCTACAAATATGATAAAATGCAAAACATCCAGAATTATTTTGATAGGCTTTCATTTTGAGCTATAAAACTTGGTCCCCAAGCCCCCCAAGGGGTTAGGCGGGGGTCAACTTCAAAGTTTCAAATTGAAACGGGGGGCGAGTGATATCTCGTTTGGAAGGTCTTGACAAGAGAAATATTTTGGTGAAATTTTTAAGTCGCTATGTTTTTCCTATCCAAAATAACAGGGGTTCAAAGGTCATGTCTATAAAGTCCGTTTCTACCCATTGTATCGTCCGAGCGGCTACAAATATGAGAAAATGCAAAAACACGGGTGTTATTTCGAAGGCTTTAAAGGCATTTTAAGCTTAAAAACTTTACTCCCAAGAAGGTAGGTTGGGGTAACTTCAAAATTTCATATCAGAAAGGTTGTTGAGTGATATCTCATTTGAAAGGTCTTGACATAAGAAATGTTTTGGTGAAACTTTCAACTCGCTATGTTGTTCCTATTCGAAGTGTTCAAAGATTATGTCCAATAAGTCCTTTGCCACCGCTTCTATTCCGAATAGCTAGAACCAGTGCTTAACTTGGAATTTATACTTAAGAATGGTCCTTAGTGGAGAATTAATACTTTAAGGATAAATTTGTGTACTACTGTATGGAAGTTGAGGGCGAGCACTTCGAACATCTAAAGTCTTTTGTTACAAGTGTGAGTTTTCAGAGGATTTCAAACTGTATTTACTGGCACAACATTTGTATTTATTAGAAATTAACTTCAATTTATAATACACAATAGTTAATCACGTGATTTGTGTCTTCATTTATCACAAGTTAAGTTTCAGAGAAACCAGAGGAGCAAAGCAATGACCTTAAGCAGATAGTTACAACTGTAAACGTATTAGGGCTGCTGCAGGGTAGCTTGTTCTTTAATAAAGTACCATCATCCTCTTTTGGACACTGTTTCATTTTTAGCATTTAACTACGTCCAAGTACACTTCTTGCAAAGCATTCACAGGCATCTCGATTTCAAATATATCAAGTTTTTCATTTCAGATTTATATCCAATAAAAACAACTCCTTTTTACAATAACGCGTTAGATGACATGTAGTAACAAACGAAAGAAACATACCACTGTTTACTAAGTCATACTAGTCCGATAACGATCTATCTGTTTCCAGTCTTCAAATTGTTAACTCGCAATATCTCACAGACTTCTTTCTGACATTCGAATCAAATTTAATTGTTTTTAAAGATTGAACAGCTCTTTCAAACGATGTGTCACTTCACGGCTGTTCACGCATATCGCTATTTAAGACAATTGAAGGTTTTGCCACTAGACCTCAGTCAATGGGGCAACACGCTTCATGTTGATCGTAACGAGGCTAACTGAAGTCATTTTAACGGTATAATGGGTAGTTTATTGTATTCACAAGGTTATATTATTGTGAACATATTACTTCTTTTGAGATTTTTGTATGTATACTTAGTAAAGGGTCGAAATGCAAATTCTCCTAAAGTATTTAGCCAAATTAAAAAAGAATACGATTTTTGTAATTATAATCAAAGTAGATATCAAATGATATGTCACTCGACCAATGTTGCTGTTTAAGAAAATAGAAAGTTTTGCCACTATACCGCGGAGGATGGGGCATTACACTTAAAATTATCACAATATCTCGTTCCCCTCAAAACTATAGTAGTTGAGGTTTTTTTGGGATTTTTCAAACAAATCACTCTTAGGAGATAAAGGCGGTGGCAACTTTTGGTTTCACCAAAATATTTCAATTGCCAAGACCTTTCAAACGAGATATCACTAGACACCCTTTCCAGTTTGAAATTTTAAGTTGCCTTGGTGGGGTTTGGGGGCCAAGTTTTATAGCTCAAAATGAAAACCCATCAAAATAATACTGGATGGGTTTTTTGCGTTTTCTCATACTTGTAGTCTTTCGGACGATACAACGGGTGGCAGAGGACTTTATGGATATGATCTTTGAAACTCCGGCATTTTGGATAGGGACAACATAGCGACTTGAAAGTTTCATCAAAGCATTTCTTATGTCAGGACCTTTCAAACGAGATATCACTAAACAACCTTTCTGATTTGAAATTTTGAAATTTCCCCCCTCCTAGTTCTAAAACTCAAGACGATAGCACCGCAAAATAATGTTGGACGTGTTTTTTCATTTTCTCATATTTGTAGCCGTTTGGACGATACAACGGGTGGTAAAGGACTTTATGTATATGATATTTGACCCCCGCCGTTTTGGATAGAGACAACATAGCGACTTGAAAGTTTCACCAAACTATTTCTTTTGTTAAGACCTTTCAAACGAGATATCACTCGACCCCCTTTCCGATTTGAAATTTTGAAGTTGTCCCCGCCTAGCCCCCTTGGTGGGTGGGTGAGGGGGGCTGGGAACCAAATTGTATAGCTCAAAATGAAAGCCCTTCAAAATAATGCTGGACGTGTTTTTGCATTTTATAACATTTGTAGCAGTTCGGCGATACAAGGGGTCGCAACTTTTAATTGCACCACACTGTATAGACATAAACGAGAATAATTTAACTGTTTGTACAAATAAAATAAAAAAAATAAAAAAGACAGGTACAGTGTTTAAGGACATACAAGGAAGAGACACGATGAGAACTGGAAATTCCAAGGCATTTCAACAGTCTCCCACCAATACTAAATTTGCACTGATAAACACCAGGGGAGAGAGGAAGGGGGGACCTCCGGACCCCAAACTTCTGATCATTGTAATTAGCCTTACAACTAAGAAATCAGGCAAGATATGTGTAATTGAATATCTTAGAAGAATATAGAGCAAAAGTCAGGCAAGATATGTGTAATTGAATATCTTAGAAGGATATTGGGAAAAAATATGTATTTAAAGTTATCTTTTAGTAGCGTAGACATATCTCTGTGGAAAATACTTTATTTTTGTAGCATTATTTGAACAATTTATCCAAGAAAATGTTTCTATTTATTTCTCAACCGACCTGATTCGTCTATCAGTGACGAATCGAGTGAGGGGCATGGGGGGCACGCGCCATCTCTAGAGAAAATGATTTGCTTTATATGAAAATGATAGCATTATTTCATCATTTTTCTAACAAAAAGTTTCGATTTTTTCTAAACGAACCTCATGTATCTACAAATATCAAATTTTTGGATAACGGTGTCAAATTTCATGATAAAAATAAGCAATATGAGGTCAAATATGATAAATTTATAGTAAACATTCACTTAACAGGAAAATATCTCTGGTTTATTCCACATACACCCTCTACTTATGAAAATCCGGGATCTGCCACTGTTCTCTTTTCTATAATAACGGTTGATAAAAATATTATTCTAATTTATATTACATGAGTGTAGAATTTATACCAGCATATGTATAGAAATACACTAAATGAGTTCTTATTTGAAAATGAATTATTACATATAATTTGTTTACTTCAGACAGTTCAATACTTTTGTTTTCGCAAACAACGCTTCGACACTTCCTAATGGCAATATCGCCTTCCTTGAGCATGTATTTGAAGGAAATGTACTTGGTATATGAAAACGAGGGCAAATAAAAATAACAAAATGACATTATTTTATTGAGAAAAATTTAACTACGTTATTTTCTAAGATATAACATCATATTGACAAACTTCTTATATAATAGCACAGGAACATTTATTAAATGTAACTCTTGTACCATCTACTGGAAATCTGAATAAAAAACAACGAAATAAATTACTCGTTCACGGAAAAACGAACGTTTATGCTAAGGAATTCATGGCTATGTAAGATAAATATTTTTATCCTCTTATTTGTTGATAGGGGAAAGAAACTTTTATAGTGCTGTGTGCGGAAAGGATATTGTAAAGTCACAAAATTTGAAGTCTCTGAAAAATACAGAAACTAATTACAAAAAAAAAAAAAAGTAGGGTCCGGCTCGGACCCCTCCTTTGGTATGCGACTGTTAAGATAAATACTCGTTTTTCTTGATTGACCATCATCGAATCAATATTGACTACTGAAGTGTCATAAAGTGTGTGTAACAGAACTTTGTCTTTTCGTTTGCATTGTGTATCTTGGACAGTGTCATAAAATGTATTTTGGACAGTGCCGGTTGCAAAGACTAATAGGGTCTTTTCCACTAGGCCTAGACACCGTAATAGTAAAAGAAAACCTATAGGAACAGCGTGAAAGTTTTCAAAAGTTCGTGAAAGTAGCCCCAATACTACTGAGACATCTTCATAAATGTCCATGAAGTTTGCTTGGCAACGGATCTCTCAGAACACCGTGTTCTTGTCCAAAATCTTAATTCACTTGTTGTTTCATGCTTGTGCGACAATTATCGTTCTGGTTCCTCTGGATAAATAACTCTGTGACAGCGTTGATTGTGCATATTATTCTGGTACTCGTTTTTGTTTGCTGGCAATTTCCAGTAAACATTTTATATATTTATCCATATGTAATTTTTGTGGTATATATCACATGCATATGAATATCTACAAATATGTAAGTGAGAAATGTTTGAATCAATTAGCCAAACGTGAATTGTGAAACATTTTTCCCGTGCAATATTATTAACGTTTCAGCATGATCGTCTTTGTAATTACAAAATATTTTAATGTTAGATTTTCCTTCATTTTCATTCTTTTCCTACCAACGCACGAAATACAAATCATGGTAAGCAAGAAACGTTTTATACAACTCATGCGCACAACGAGACTCAAACTTCCAATCTTTTGCTTATTAACTGGATTTTTTTTACGCCTCATCCACCCGGATCGATACACAGTGCGGCCGATTACAAAAAAGCTGTCCAAAAGTAAAAAATTCAAGTAAATGATCTCAAAATCTGTTTTCTGGGCTTTTTGGGTCGCTGATTACCAATCCGAAGTCAGTGTTGCAAAATTTAACCTCCTTAACAACATCCGAACATTTTAGCGTATACTAAAATGATATTTTTAAATGAAATATTACGTTGTTGTTTAAAATAAATGATTCCTGTCTCGAATTTAGAGTGTATGTAAATTGAGTACTAATTAATAAATATATTTGCACATGAGTTGTTATATGATAACGGAATTATGATAAAATTTCGAGAAAACCCATATATATATATATATATATATATATATATATATATATAGTATATGCCATACTTTTGCCTTTTTTTCCTTTTTTGGTGGTAGTGCTATTATATGGCTTTGAGGCTGTTTTTGATATTTGATAGTATTGCTATAGGTGTTATGCAGGTACCCTGTAATTTACGTTGAGATCGTACCAGAGGAAGGGGAGATATTTAAATTCGATTTTCTAAAACTATTTTTAAAATTTATCGGCCGCCATTTTGTTGTTTGTTGCCTTTACTTCGTTCGCCAGCCTGCAACCGATATAGGACCCGTCGCCGTGACCGTGAAAGTCGGTATAAAGCGCCCATTGCGAAAAAGGTGGAACATATCGTAATATATTATATTATTTTTTTTTAATCTGTTAATTTTTTCAGTGTATCAGGCAATAATTTTATTAAGGAATAATGTGGAATTTATTTTTTAAGGTAAACACAGTTATACTATGCATACTTTAAGTTTCTCTGAACTATTTCTCTCAGACTGATAATGGTTGGAAAATGAAATTTATTTATTAACAAAATAGTTTGGAGACATTTTTTCCCTGGATTCCTTCATTGGAAATTCTGCATCAGGTATTATTTTGCTACTATTTGGCTGTCTTTCTCATACTGCTAGCCTCTTTGAAACAAGTAAGCTGTGTGAAGTCCATTATGCTCTACGTCAGTGAATGGAGATTTTTCCTTAACCAATAGAAAATACTGGCATTGTAACTGTCCTTTGAGGCTGAAGAAAAGATAAATAGTGGTTGCTTTTTTGTGGCAATATAATTTATTTACGGTTTACCGCTATTTTTGGGAAACTGCTTTAATGTGAAAAGTTATTTACTAATGGAAAGTAAGTGCTCCTCAAGAATGGTTTTCGTTTTATGAGTGATCAGTAATAAAGTGTGTATGAAGAAAATATCGCCTCATTGCCTTACTGTCGCCAGCTTGTCTAATGGTTTTGAAAGGCCAACATATATTCTGAAGAAAATTATTTAAAAAATTCTTAGTTTTATAAAAAGAAAAGAATAAAGCGGTATGCATTTTGAAAATCGATTTTTAATTAGGTTGAAAGAACTTTCCAGCTATAGGATTGTAATGACAGGCAGAAGCAGCTAATTACAGAAGCTCCCATAAATATGTTATTTATTACACGGTGATAGAAATGTCTTTTGAAATGTAACTATGTCTTTCTTTTTTGTGTGTATCAGAAGTTCTGAACTAGACACGAATTTATGACCACCAGGAGACATACTGTGCTTAGCGGAAAGACTTCTAAAACATATTGAGAATAGAATCCTTTCGTCGGCGCAATCGACGAAAATTCTGGAAAGAAGTTGCAATTATATAAATAGTTGGAACGGCTTTAATGATTGTTCAGTTTTCTGTTGAGAAGTGATTGAATTCTGTTTTTGCAGTATATGTTCAACTTGGACTTCGTGTTGTAAGATTACTGACATTTGAGGAATAGTAAGTACATTAATATTTTATGAATAATTTCGGAAATGATCGGCTGTAGGATTTGAAGGCAGCACTTTTGAGTTAATGGATTTTTACATTTTGATGATAGAACTCAACTTGGAATAAAATAGGGAAGGAACTTGAGTAATTTAGATTGTGTTTTGTGAAAGTATTTTTAAAATTTGATGTTACCGCCGGGAGTATCTAATTTGAGACGGATAAATTGCAATAAAAATTTCTATCTCTTTACATCACATTAATTTCTAAGGCCCTCCATAATGTGAAACGATTGCTTTACTACGAAAGTATAGTGAGTTGTTCCATTCGAAAATATATAAATAGTGATTACCGCTGGCCACCAACAGAAGTGAATTTGCTTGCCTACAGTTTGTTATTATAGACTGGGGGAATAATATAGTCATCATGGATGTTCTGGTCAAAGGCAGCTTTTGACCTGAAGCTCTAGGTGAACCAAGTGTGATTTAGCAGTGCCTGATATTAGTTATCGACACAAAAATTAACGTAAATAGTTTTGTTGTTTGTATTGCTACTCATAATACATTTGCTATTGATAGAAGTTATGTAAATATTGAAGAATCATCAACCGAGAGAAATGAGGAAACATACTTTTTAACATTTCTTATACACTTGTTGCTAATTCATTCCAAATGCTTGCTTCTTTGAAGAGAATGAAATTTTTCAGGCGACCACTTTAAATTTTAAAATATTAATCAGTTCCACTAGTACGAGGCACATAACATTATTAAATTATGATAGGCACCCCCGAAACTGAAAATACACACAGAATTCCTGTTTACTTTAGCGAATATTCTAGTAAAATATCAACAATGATTTTATGTTACGTTGAAATAAGACGTATATTTAGATAATGAGTGTAATTTTCTATTTTCAGTTGATTGACTTTTGGAGATTGCCAGCTAGAACGATCAGTTGTGAAATTAGGTGAGATTTTTAAAAATAAATATCTTTGGATTTTAAATTTACGTACATTTTACATTCACGACGATCTTTATTAGTTTTTGACTAGAAATAAAACTTGACAGTTGTGATGAAAACTGAATTTTTGTCTATTTCGTAAATAATATCCGATTTGTTGATATTTTGTGCTGAATCATTATAGACTTCACTTAAAAATAGGATCAGTAAAAAAGTTGAATCACAATTTGATAGCGAAATATTGTTTATTTATGGCCTTCTGGCATTTTAGGCTCAGGCCGAGGTCACTAAAAGTTGAATTATAGCTTGTTACATAAATATTATTTATTGATGGTCTTTAGGCATCTTAGGCTTAAATCAACAGGTCAATAAAAAGTTGAATTATAGCTTGCTACCGTAATGTTATTTATTTATGGCCTTTACGCATGTTAGACTCAATCCGTATGGATGTCGAAGGGATAATTGGTGGAAGTATGACTTTTTTGCTAAATAATATTTATTTATGGCCTTTAGGCAACTTAGGCTCATGCCGTTGGGATCACAATTTTTCACAATGCTTATTAGTACCGGAATAAAGAAATATAATATTTGTGCATAAGAAAGCTTTCATGATCCAACCAAATTACGAGAGAACCCGTATTTGAAGTGAGGAATAGATTTATTTTAATTTTTTGCTGGAATATGCATTTTAAGATAACATTGTGTGCTTCTTGTACATTTGTTGTACTCTTATTCATTACCTAAGACGTTATTTTAAAAATACTTATGGTCTTTCAACTATGAATTGCAGTGTATTTATGAATAGCACTTTGAGGTACACAGCCTCCTGTACTAGTGTGTCTTTGCTATTTTACCTCAGTTTGTACCATAGGTCAAGAAAATGTGAAGCTCCACATTTTTCATGCTGTTCACGGTGCCTACTTAAAGAAGTATATATTATATTTTTTGATACTCTTTTGTGAAACTAAGAAACTGTTTGTACTGTTCGCAGACACAAAAATATTTTTTTCTGAATCACTTCATTAGTTATGTTTTTAATCTAATTATAGTTGAAACAAATGTACCTGACATATTGTATTGGCTTCCATTATTTTATAGCAACCAACTTTGTGTGTATATATATTCAAATTTATTTAAGGCCTTTAGACAACTCTGACTTAGGCCTGGACAATGATACTTAAAATATTACTTACCAGTTATTACAAACGTGCTCGACGCGTACTTTTTGTTGTATTCCCATCTACGGTGGTCGGGGAGGGGAAACATGTTGATTTTCGATGGACACATGGATTCTTTTCTATAGAAATCGAAAAATAGAAATCTCTGGTCAAACGCGGGATTTGAACCCGGGACGCTGTCTTAGCGGCTGTGTCATAAGTCTAAAATAAAAATTTAGCTTTGGTTTACATATTTTGCCTGTCCCGTTCTAAATTATCTAAAATTAGAAATGTGTATGCCTCAGCCTGGATTAGCCTTAGATTTTTTGACGTAGCGCTAAATGGTTAACATGAAATGAGAATAAAAACAACACGAATATAGAACATGTATCTTAAATAATAATAATAATAGTTTATTAAAGTGCGGTGAACAGCTCACAAAGCCAATACAACACTGTCGGAGTAAATACATACAAATTACATCAACTTATATTAGCTATGGGTAATATTATGTATACATTGATGAAATAAAAAAGTATAAAATCAGTAGAATTAAATAAAGAATGAAATTACTACGTCACATAATTAAAACGAATAATAGAATAATAATGCTATTAAGTATTATGTCAAATATATATACCCTTGTACAATAAAAGTTGAGCCAGATTAAGTACATAAAGTATAATAAGACCTTATGCAATAAATACATTCATAGCTTGAGCACATTGAACAGAGTAAATTAAACAAATCATTGCTACGTCATATAATAAAAACAGATCACGGAAAATTAAGATTCAGTCCTGTACAGTAAAATTTAAGTTATAACGTTAATTTGTTGTAAATCGTCAATAGATTTCTTAATAAAGCATCCTTGTATTTCCACGTACCCAAGAGATGATGCCTTCTGGTAGAATGTGTAGGAATTCGGATACAAATATTTTCCAGTAGAAATCTACTATTTACTTTGCAAACAATATCTTCTACATAATGTTTGGCCATGATTTGCTGTCGTACATGTAAAGGATCAAGCTTGAAATCACTACACCAATACTGGTAATTATGGGAATAATAATTCAGTGTAAGCTTATGACATAGTAAACGTCTAAAACATTTTTGTACTGCCTCTAGTTTATTAATAGCACTTTTAGTGATGGGACTCCAGATAATTGCTGCGTATTCCAATTTTGGCCTAACCAAAGTTATATATAAAATAATAATAATAATTATAAAATTTTTAAAAGAATACTTAGAGATCCATAATTATTTGTGTCACAACTCAAACAGGTGTCGCTAACAATTTACCGAGTGGTTACCATTACTTGTTAATTGTATAAGAAAGGCCGACCATTGGCAGTTTAACGAATGCCAACCGCCAGCGCAAACATTTTTCTATCGGGCGGAAATTAGCCAAACTTTGATCTTGGTTTAAACCAAGTTGGCGCAAGTAAAACTGATAAACTAACACAACATTTAACTAAACATTTTTTCGTAACAGCCGGAAACTCGAAAATTATACCTATAGTACATGAGCGTGTGTAAGAAAGACTTCCTACTTTTTAATTTTTGGACCCCCATACTATTTGTGAGTGTGAGAAACATTGAGAGAACCTTATAAACTCTAATGTTGAAACAATCTTGTTACTATATTTGATCAGTATGCTTTGAAACATTTTGTAGAAAACTTGATTTTTTTCTAACTTGAATTTTTTCTGAAATTTTTGACAAAGTCCAGAAGTTTTAAGGGACTAAAATTTCATCCCACCAAAATGTTATTGTACACCATTTACACATATTTAAGATATATTTTGTAAACACTTTTTTTTGAAAATTTGCATTGAATTTTATCAGTTCGATTTTCCTGAAATTAATATGAGGGACTAAAAATTTTATCCCACCAAAATTTAATGTTATTGTACACAGTTTGAAAGATACTTTAAACGTATTTTGTACAAAACGTTTTCGAGATTGTTACTTACATTAACGTACTTTTTCAAAATTGATGTTCTGTGCATGCACAAATATTGAACTAGGTTTTGTAAAAGCACTGATTGAACGCACAAACTCTCAGTTCGCCTTTGAAAGCTGAAGCTGACGGACGTCAACTACCCTCCTAGAGTCTACCTGAGTTATTCTACCAGTTTGAACTTGTTTGTGTTGTTGGAAAGCAAATTGATAGTTCATTTTCGAAAAAGATTATTCTTTATATTTGAAGATCAGAACAAGCCATTATATTTGATAACTAAAATCCTAATTCATTTTTCGTGCTGTGACTGTTTTTGTAGAGAGGAAAAGTGTAGTGCTACCTAGTTCATTTTTTGAGCTGTGACTGCTTTTTCGGAACAAGAAAAGTGAAATAGTATCTACTTCATTTTTGTGCTGTCATTCCACTTTTCTGAACAGGAAATTAATTTGTGTATAATGTTCACAGCAATCAAGTTTTGATTATCTCCAATCAACCTTTGATCATCTGAGTAAGGAATTCTAGTATCTGAGAATATCAACAAGAATGGATTGTACCCTGGGACTTACATCTGCCTATCATATCATTTTGACCGAGCAGGCTAAAGGATTCGCCGACCCCGAGTCTATGTATGATGTCTGGGTGAATCTCTGTCTCTCAGCCGTTCAGGAAATACTGCCTAGAAATTAAGGTAACGAGTTTAACGTTTTGTTTCATCCTTCGTCTTCTATCCAAGTCTGATTTCAACAAGTTGTTTGGTGCATGTGTTCATGCAAATGAATTAATACAATTAGGCAACGGTGGTTTTTTTAACACCCCTCTAACGCTAGGCTGGTTTTCCAGCACTATATGTTATTAAGTGATCCCATTGACGAGAAAAATGGGAGAATGCTTCATCACATCTGACTTTTCTCTTCCGCTTGATTCTGGTTGTGAGAGATGTTATTCAGGAAGTATATGTTTCTATAAATTCAGATGTTTTATTGAAAATTGCCCCTCACAGCCATCAGTACTTTCTCTCCTCCTTTGGAGATTCATTCCTGTTTCCACTATAACTTCAATGTCTGTTTCAAAAACTTCTTCGTGTGTTTCAACTACTAGTTCCGCACCTATCAATGTCGTTACGTATGTATTAACGCAGGCAACTACATTCGTAATTACGGCAAGACCTATCTGCAGTCCGATACCTTCAACTTCTTTTGTTCCTCCTCCACCTATTGCTTCTACCTCAACGGTTGTTGAAAATGAAGATTCCTAGTTGTTGCGATACGGACTGTGTTATTTCACCTGGGGGTATACAAGTATGTGACCAAGCCTATGATTATTATGAGGATTGGGGAACTCTATTAAGTCCACAGACAGAAGAAATTATTGAACAAAGTTAGTGAAGTTGAACAAGGTGTATTAGTTAATGACGAAAATGTTAATTCAGAGATAGTGCAACAGGGAACAGGGCCGGATTACTTTTAAATTATAGGTGAACGCGTGCGCGGATTTGGTAAATTTCCAGTGAAAGGTAACGAAATCTCCATACGTGCGAAAGCCGGTACCTCTAGGTTAACGCCGCCTGATTATTTAGAAACTTTTGAATTTGAACTAGATAATTGATTATCTAATACAGATCTACTATCCTGGGTCACATTTAGTATTGAAAGTAGCAGTGAACGGGAGAGACGTCTTCATTCGGTGGCGTAGACGAATTCATCTAACTACTGATCATAGTTTATGTTCGATTGAGAATGTTCTGAATTCGAATGAATCTTTCCTGTTAGCTGATAGTGTGTAACAGCCTAGTTGCTGTTCCATTTTTATTTTCTCCCCTTTTATTTTCTTAGTCTCCGTTTTGTTTCCTTTCTGTGTGTTCTCTTTAGCTCATTCTCTTTGGTTGGTTTTAGACTCTTTGAGCTTGTTTTGTTTGGATTTTGTTTTGGATTTTTATCGTTATCCATCCAGGTTTTCGTTAGTCATGCAGCAATGACTGGGATCTAACGCTTTTTTTGATTGGACCCTAGTCAATGCTTCGTGACTTGTTTTTTGCTGATTGGTGTGAATCAGCTTTCTTCTCCTTTTGCTGGGAGAACTGCTCTCCCACGCCATGTTAGTTTAGTTTCAATCCTAAAGACGAGACGAATGGACGTATGGGCTTTCCGTCATCTTTACTTCCTAAGCCCGGTCTACGAGAGGTAGATATAAACACCAAATTTAGTATAATATTTGATTTCGACTGATTTCGTCCATTCCGGTAAGCTATATTATTCAAATTAAGAAGAATAAAACCGATATAAGTGCTATCAGGACTTTTTAGCCACATTGTTTCGGAATTTTCACCTTATTAAAATTTTATTATTTTGTTTTGAGATTATTTATCGAAATGTACAATATGTTCTAAATTTCAGTATGGGGCCGCTATTAACCGAATTCTTACATTACAAATACCGGATCGTTATATTTCAATAGTCATATGCTTATTTTTCGTCTCCAGTTTCCAAATCTATTCGAAATTCCCGGTTAGCCATGTTTGACAGCTACCGCATATTTTCATTATTTAATCAAATTAGCAACATGACTGTTCGACTATTTTTGCTTACCGTTTTGATGTTAATAGTAAATTTTATATTATTCGACCTGGTTCGATAATTTTGGTTTCAACTCCAGCCACTATTCTCCTATGAAAAAGTCATATTTTACAATATTATTTTGTATTTTCAAGATTTATTCAGATTGTCTTTTGTATAAGGTAGTAATCATCTGTGCTGACGTCACGCAATTATTAGAGCGAAATTGATTCTTTCTACACCATATATTTTGGACAAAAACTTCTTTCGTGTAAGTAATACTATAACAAAACTTTTCTAAATTATATAACCATGTTTCGGGAATAATTTGTGAAAATATTTAAAAAAAAATAATTATTATAGAAATTATGGACATTTATATGTGACTACATAACTTTCAGTTCTGCTTAATTAATTCAATGTATACTAGCGAATACAAAACGTGAATATGTAAATTCAAAGCAATAAGTTGAAATTCTGAAATTTTTAATATTTCTTCGAACAATCTTGTGTTTATGTTGAGTGAACGTAGTATAGAAACCTCTCAGTTAACCAGGTACGATCTACGGCATTATTTGATAATCCTCTTATAGTGTTTAGTAATATTTATAATGTGCAGTGAGTTGTTTAATGTTTGACTTTATATTTATTAGAAAATAGCTACTAATCGTTACGTGAAGTTGACAGCAATTGATACTAATTATTTCTGTGTTTCGTTAAACCTATCGTTTTGAGTGATGTGATTTTAATTAGATTAGATCGGTTCATAAATCCGTAGACCACTGGTAGGATTCTTTCGCAAGCTGAGAAGTAATAACTTGGGAAAGGAACTATATATTGAAGTTTTGGTTATTTCTACGTTGACATATGAAGTGACTCCAGCATGTGATTTATGTGAATAAATATATATATTATTTGCATTTGTGCTTTATGACACTACGTTTGGATTGAGTTGTGACCGTCATTCGTTTGTGTTCGTTCGTCTTTATTTCAGGAATTGCGATTCCAGACTACAGTTGTGGGCCTTACTAAGGTAAAGGTAAGACATGGTCTTTTGCCACCCTGTAGACTTCGAAGTGAGTAAAGACACAGTATGAGTCACATATGAGTCGTTATGCGTATTATCGTTAGAGATTATTTCCCAAGTAAAGATTTGCGTTTTTCCTTCTTAATCTGTCGCTAACCTGAACCAGCTGGTACTTCGGAGTATGAACTGACGATCTAATTAAATGGTTGGAGGTGTCGCCTTACCGGTATTTCCTCCCTCGATCTAAATTATTTATTTTACAGCGATCACAAGGATCTGGAATCCTCTTACCCAGACATTCTTAAATCTGGAAGGGATTTCTGCGCCGCTCATCTGGGGTGTAGAAAATGTTTGGAGCTAGAGGTTAGGTTAGATGCGTTGCGTTGGTACTCTAGGCTTCTGGCGACCCTATTTGTCTGTGTGTTCCTTTTTTGGGATCATTGGGTTGGGGGACGTTTCAAGTGTAATCATTAAGGCTAACATATCCGAACCTATTCGCGGAAAAGGCGAAAGGAAAAGCGGAATAATGATAAGTATGTGCCTCTGGAAAAGTTCTTACAAGAATACATTATTCCAGTCCCTAAATTTGGAGCCAACTCCTACGATTGTTTACCAAGAGCCTGATTTTTTGCCGAGCAGCCAGCTTTAGAACACTTTTATCAAGTAAAATATATGAAACACATCCTAAGAATTGTGAAAAAGCTATTTTTTTTGTTAACGAGCAAATATTAATATTTCAAGTTTGAGTGGCAGTATTGACTATATTGATCAATTTCAAGATTATTATGGTAATAAATTCCAGATTATAGTCTATGCATTAAATCCAGCTATTTGAGACCTTGAGATCATCTATAGTGGAAATGTGCAAACCAGAAACAAATTATATTTGTTTTATCATGAACATCATTTTGAAGTTATTGACACAATTACTGCCTTTTTAAGACAAAGAGATTATTACCTAATGAAGTCAAAGAGGGGTGGGAGATCCCTATTTTCATTGGGTTAGGACCGAAGAATTATTCGTGTAAGGAGAGGGAAATTAAGACTGGGAATATTAAACCCATTTTCAAAGTTTGGAGAAACACTATAAATTGTCGTGCGCGTAAAATTGTTAATTTTGATCATTTTGTAAATTTAGTCGCATAATTATGAAAATAAAATCATTAGTAATCCTAATGGCATCTATAGAAAGACGGGATTCAAAATTATATCTAGACCAAAAACAAAAACACATCAGAATGTTGCAAGTAAGCGTAAATTCCATAATGAATTCGAAACAGTTCCTTTCGGCTATAAAAGAAGACTTAACAACTGTTAGTTCATTTCTCTTCTGTCACTAGCTCACAGTGCTTCGCTTCCTTCACTCTGCAACTATGCTACTTTCAGGTCCCAGCAGAGCTGGGAAAAGTTATTTTGTAAATAGATTATAATTCATCGTGAAACGATGTATTCTAGTCATTTTAAGGAAATATTTTGGTGCTATGGTGCTGTGATACCTGAATATGTAGTCAAACAAGTAATATTCGATTTCATTTTGGAATTCCTTGTATGAATATTTTTGATATTCATTAAAATTCATTGTTTAATCTCGATGATCTTATGACTGAAACTAATACTGACATTTCCAAAATGTTTACGAAATTTGCACATCATAAGAATCTAAGTGTTATTTTTATAGTTCAAAATTTATTTCCTAAGGGAAATTATGCACGTGATATTTCATTAATCGCCCATTATATCAATGCGTTCAAAAATCCTAGAGGTAAGTTACAAATACAATATTTAGCAAAGCAGGTTATGCCGCAATATAGTAAAGCTGTAATTCAAGTGTTTGAAAATGCTACTGCTGAACCTCATTCATATTTACTTTTTGATTTTATTCAGTCTATTCCGGATGCTCTACGTCTACGTACAAATATATTTCCAGATGAAACTATGTACATGTAAAACACCTTAATAAACCAATTCAGGTCAGTTGGCATCAAGATGTCAAGCATAAAATATCATCTGAATGAGCTCCGTGCAATTTGTAAATGTAAGAAAAAGCATAAAGCATTAGTTCAGAATGCACCTGGTGGTGTTATTCGAACTTTTACTAGTCAGTAAATATAAACATAAATTGGAAAAAGGATATTTACTGAAATGGTCTTAAACCTAATATTAATATTTTGAAAGATAGTCGTATCCCCGAACAATCATGTATAGGCATCGGATATCCCATCAAGTGTTTGTTTATACATATATTATTCAACCACAATTTGTAGCTGATATAAAAGCACCTCTTTAACGAATTGTAATTATGACCGATAATCATCATGGAAAAGTACAAACCAAAGATTTTCAGAATGTGCATTATTTTCCACTTGTAAAACTTTCATTTGACACTGTAGAAATAGTGCTAAAAGACCATGCAGGCCGAGATTAACGATTCGCATCCGGGACAGTAACAATAACACTTCACTTTAAGCGCTCATCAAAATGAAAACCTATACAGTTATGCATAGAGGTCCTTACTTTGCAGGATCTGTTTATCAACGGAGACATGGGATTGGGAGTTTAATTCGCGGATTGTTTGATTTGTTATGCCATTACTTAAAAAGGAGCAAAAGTAGTAGTTGGACAAGCTCTACAAACGGGAATACAAGTTGCAGTGGATATGTTGGAAAGACGGTCTATTAAAGAATCTAAAAGCACGAGTCCGCAAAAGAGGATCATCTTTAAGAACTAAAGCTGAAAATAACGTCAGTGAGTTGCTTAGTGGTAGTGGTAGAAGGGCACGAAAACGTAAGGCTTCGGTACGTATTGGACCACCAAGTTTAAAAATAGGACGTGTTTGTAACAGAAGATAGAATGGAGATATTTTCAGTTAATAATGTCGTTTCTTACATTATTCATATATATAATTAAATCACAGCCATATTCAATCCACTAGTGGATGAGGCCTCTCCCCGAAGGGAGGAGTGGGTCTACTACTCCCACGCTGACCAGACGGGTTGGGAGAGGAGAGCCGAAGCTCTCACTGTGATCGCCACTGTCTTTTATTCACAGTAGCTCCCCAATTGTCCTCACGATCCTGGGTCAACACTGAAATTTTTGAGCCCCCACCGGGAATCGAATCCGGGACCACTCGCACTGAAATCGAGCGTGCTACCGACTTGGTTACGCAGGAGCTCATATATATATATATAAGTCCTGTGAGTTCCTATGAATGCTGTACGAATTAATTCAATTTAGTTTCTGTCCCTCTGACACAAACTGCTATCGAATCATCTAGAATGGTAGATTATCAACCAATTTCATCGCTTTCTTTCGATGAAGCTATAGAATTTGTTGTGCCTGGAGATACTGCCGAATATATTATTCCTCCACATATTATCTTTATGTTAAGTGTAAAGGGGAAATGGAGATAATTTACAAGTAGCAGCAGAAGGACCACCAGCCGTTGTGGCAGATAACGGAGCTCCGGTGAATAACTTTTTACATTCGCTTTTTACTCAAGTCGATGTTTCTTTAAATGATAAAATTATTTCTTCTTCAAATGCTACGTACCCACTTAGAGCATACTATGAAACTTAATTATTCTGAAGATGCAAGCAAAACTGATTTAACTACTGGACTGTGGTATAAGGATACTGCAGAGCATTTTAATAGTCTCAATGAAAAAAATATTGGTTATTATAAACGAAAATGTTTTGTTGCTGGTAGCGCCTCCATTGATATGTATGGACGACTTCATACAGACATTTCTGGATCAAACCGAGTTCTTCCAAATAAAGTCAATCTTCGTTTAAAATTAAGTCGTAGTAAAGATGCATTCTGCTTAATGAGAGCCGAAAATTCTACATTTAAAGTTAAACTAAAAGAAGTTATTATTTATGTTCGTCGAATTAATATTTCTGCTGATTTAGCTTTACAATTAAACAGTTTTATGAGTCATAATACTGCAAAATTACCATTGACTAGAGTTGAAACAAGAGTACATACTATTCCTGCAAATGTTGATTCCTATAATCTTGATAATATATTTCTTGGAAATGTACCAAACGGTCTCATTATAGGTTTTACTGCAAATACTGCATTCAATGGAAAATACCATGGAAATACCTTTATTTTAAAACTTCAAAACTTTTAATATTAATAAGTTGCAAGTACAAGTTCGTTCCCAATTTTATCCTTCCACCCCTCTTACTCCAGGTTATGTTAATCAACTATACGTTCAAAGTTATCACACCCTGTTCTCTGGAACTGGTTTATTTCATGAAAATGTAAGCCATAAAGTCACATATTGTGATTTTCTTCATGGATATACTTTTTATGCTTTTATTCTTTCTCCTACTAATACTTGGGATGATTCTGCACGGGTTGTTATTAAGGGTTCTCCCATTAATCTCCAAACTGGGTTCAGTCAATATCTTGTACAATCTATTTCATATATTATTAACGCTCAATTTGATTCCCTTATACAGATCGATAATGATCGAAATTTATATACGGACCAAACCATGTAAAATTTAGTTTAGTTTACGATCAACCATGAGAACTGTCGTACATTTTTCAGCCTTCGATGATAATGAAGAAAATAGTTTCATTGTCAAAGAATTAGTCATAGTGTATGTAGATAGAATTAGTTTTCAAAGTTGGATATTTAAACCTCCATTTCCAATATAAAAAATTATTCCTAGTTTAAGATATACAAATAATTATTTAAGCCAACAAGTATTTGGTCTAGAGTGGATAGAATGCGAAGTTGAATACAGCGAAGTTAAAAACATAGTTACCAAGCATACCTCGCACAGTCATTGTGTATTCACTCACCGCAAAGCACGGCAAATATATCTAGAATCTCTTCTACAAAGAACAGTGATTAATTTGGAAGATATACACTGTCCAAAATATACTGCTTTATCATTTCCATCACAAAATGGTGTTCACCATCTTCATCAGTTTACAAGTTTTCATTGTGCTTTAAAAGAAGCGTCAATGTGCGCATACTATTTAACTTATTATCATTTACGTTCTTTTAATGTACCTGAAAACAGAACAGTGCATGAATCAACACCAATAAGCGAAAGTGAAAGTGATGTGGACTGATCAGATTTTAAAAATTGTGCTTCAGGACTGCAACTATGCTTACTGGAATTTATTCAGTGGACAATTTACGAAAACAATTTTAATATCCGGCGGCACTTATAGTAAATTTGAGTGCATCAAGTTCCCCGCGAACTCACTGAACTGCTATATATATTAATAAACATGGGCGAGCCCGATATTTTGATAGCTTCGGAAATAATCCTAATAAACCAATTGAATTTTTTTAAAAAAAATTGCAAATTATATCATGTGTAATTCAACACGAAGAACCTATTCTTTGTGGATTATTCTGTATTGTATTTTTTTATTTCAGTTTGCTAGGAAAAAATAAATTTCTACTTTTCATACTACCAATCTTCAGAACAACGATGAGATTGTACAATCTCTTGTAAAAAATATTATACAACGAAAAGAAAAATGCAATTTTTTTCGTATAAATGTAAAACCAAATCTTTTATTTCAAAAATCCATGAAAGGAAACAAAAAAGGTAAAGTGTACAGAAATGTATTTGTTTTATAATTATACATTAGTTTTAAGATGGTTTAAAAAGTGAAAGACAAAAAGTTAATAATAAAGACAGCAGAAGGCAGTAGAAGGCAGCTTAAGTTAAATGGTAAGTATAGCGCAATATTGTGCAACATAAGTACTAATACAACACAAAAATATTATTATACAGAATTTAAAAATCTCTCGAACATATAAATATTCCTGTGAGCACCTGCTATGCGGCAAATATCAAAAGAAACATGTTCTATCTTGTCTAGTGCATCAAAGAATATTTTTCTCTTGAATAGGGTATCAAAGGATATTTTCTCTTTAGAATAAAGCATCAAATGATACGAAACAGTAAATGCTATATTAAAGTATTAAAAATGTCAATCAATTAGCGCCGGTGTCAATCAAACGGCAGACATAAAGAAAAACTTGTTCTCTCCTCTTAAGGAATACCACTGTGATACAACTTGTTCCCTCTCCCTGACCACCGTAGGTGGGATGCAACAAAAATAAACGAACACCTGCGCAGTCAAATTCCAACAACAATCAGGTGAGATGCGAAACTACAAAAAACACGAACCGATCCTCAAAAGCTAAGTTTCCTTCTCCACCAGAACACCAGAGGCATGATATGGAGAAAAATTCAAACAAACAACTCTGCGCATGCGCAAATCATGACCCCAAACATCAAAAGATATAACAGGACAACATTAGTTGAGCATTGAATCTCCTATGTGTAAGACACATCAACTATGTGCTTCGCGATGATGACGAATGCATTCTCCGTCAAAAATAATGATTCCCACCTGAAAAATAAATCCAATTTGTCAATAAATATCCATATACTACATTAAATGTAATTTTCCACGTGGCGTTCTATAGTTTTTTCTCGATCAGGGTTTTATACCTGCTTCTATCATCGGTTGCGGGTCGGCCAAGGAGGCAAAGTCAACAAACAACAAGATAGCGGCTGGCCGACAAATTAAAACAAAATAGAAAAAAATAATTCATTGATTAATACCTTACCTTTTCCATTATTACATATACAGCGTCCATAGTTTCGGGGGCACCTCCCTTACCCCTCTAACACCTGTCTGCGATCACCACAAGCTGGTACATGTATTTCTATAGGCCATAAAACCGGTTTAAAAGTCCGAGAAAGTGTCTCCTCTTCTACTATACATATATAGGGAGGGGGAGAGAGAGAGAGAGAGAGAGAGAGAAGTTGACTGACTTAGTGTGTGTACATAAATCAATTTAATTTTTCTTTTATAATTTTCCCCGTTCTTTCCCTTTCTCTCTCTCTCTCTCTTTGTTGCTCTATTTTTGTTTGTTTCTTCCTTATCTTGTTCCTTTCTCCGTGTGTTTGTTAGAACAGGCTTTAGAAATGAATGTTATAAAATTCAAATATGATGATTTCTCTTAATGGCTGTAAGTTCCTATGTCTTACAACTGAAATGAAATAAAATTTATACCTGTTGATCTAAAATTATCCAGATGATTATAAACAAGCCTTCTCTGATTCTTACACTGATTGGAACAATAAATGAGTATTCTGAGTGGTACAAAAGTCAGGTTGAAGTCTATTTTGAAGTCAGGTTGGTGGCCTACCCGAAAGGCGTAAGGTCCATCATAAGTTCGTGGTGAGAAAGCAATAAATTTGCAATTATTTTGCCCACAGATACTTTTGAACGTGAGTGTACGTATTATTATTAACTTTCATGCTAATTCTCTCTTTTTGACATAAGAGATGTTTAGCAATCGTAAAGTCCTGCAAACTATCTCAGTAAGCGAGCTTCTCGACTGTAGAATTTTCAGGGATTTCTGTCATTGCAGTCATTGGCCGGGTTGGTACCTCCAACCTAGAACCTATTCGGCTACTTTCTAACATCCTCACCTCCATCCTATCCGGCCTGAGCCATGGTTACTTAAAGGTTATAAATAAATTCGAATTCAAGTAACAAAAGTGCGTCCGAGACCGCTGAAATACGGCCATGTCCTTGATAATATAACACGTCTTGCAACCCTGTTCTAAAATTCAATAACATCATGTGTTTGATCAATGATGGTACTCTTTCTTTGCTTTTTAGTAAATGAAAGATATTTTTTAACGTCTGCGAACTTTAATTTACTGTTGAATTGCGCAGAAACGTAGAGTAAGTTTTCTCTTCCGCCATCTTTGGGAATTTCTCATTTGTTATTGCTATTCCTGCGCGCACTGCTTGCATACTTATGCAATTTTGGGTAGAGTTCACTTCTATGAGAATTCTATGAACAGTCAGTCAACGGTTCTTTGTATTAGGAATTCATCGCTCTAGACTTCATTTTTCGACGTTTTTGACAGCCTCTAGCAGGTCTGTAGCCAGGATTTCGTTATAGGGGAGGGCAAAGATAAACTCTTTCTCTCTCTCTGTTTCAAATGACTCTTCTTAACCGAGTAGTTTAGTCGTTTTTTTTTCACTTGGTAAACATGGTTTGTGTTTGATTCTCATCAGAGAATCAAGCTTTTCGGTGCTGAGGCAATTAAGAGCCACTTACAAAAAGAATAAGCTAATTCCTGTCGAGAATGCTAGAAAATGACGACTGAGTAACTACTGTTATTTTAATAATAATAATCTATATTTGATTTTACGTTCAGTCAGAACTTGTTTTTATTCAAACACAAAATATTCTTCGAAGGAACTGCTTTTACAGAATCACCTGAACAGACAATTCTAATAGCCTGTACGTGATTCTTCGGGCATTAAAACCTGTTGTTATGAACTAAGAAAATTATTGAATAATATTTAATATTTGTACATACCTGACCAATATTTTTACATTAAAAATTCTTGTTTCTATTTTTGTGTTAGTGAAAGGTGATTTCTGATTATTTACTTTGTAAAAGAACGGAAAAGTCAAAGATGTTCGCAAGGTGGTTAAAAATTTGATTGTCTTTGAAGCCTAAGATAGTAATTGAGTGCTTATCCTATTGACTAGGGGTTCTCAAATCCCCGAACCAGAAAGTTACTCGACAAATATGACATATTCCCTGAGATGCCAAAATAGAATGACAGTTGTCTGATAAAAATCCGTGGTAAGACAGTAAAGCTACCGGTAAACGTAAACGATTATGCAAACGTTAACTAATCTCCTTGAAACTCAGACCATGAAGGGTTATGAACCACTCTAAAATTTGCCTTTTATTTTTAATTTCCAAATGTTAAGGAGCAATATAAGATTTGTTTGAAACATTTCTGCGATATGTAGACCCGCATTCACGATATCTGAATAGGTGCGCCCTTCTCGTAGACTAACTTTTGTGAACTCATTGAATAATCACCTACATATGGGAGCAAAAATGCAATTCCATCCTTAGCAACTAACTAATATAAGTAAACAACCGTAATCACAGTAACGTGATAACCTTTATTTGCAATTCGCACTTTAACTTTGATTTGTGTGACCCCTTTAGAGCGCAATTTTCAACCGACTTTTGTCTCTGACGAGCAGACTGAGAAAATATTCTACGTTGATTTCAATGTCACTCGGTATTCTCCCGGTATTTTTCTGGTGGTACTAAGGAAAACCAGGAAGAATCTCAGTCTGGATGGTCTGCCGCGAGTGGGACTCGAATTGATGAACCTCACTCAAAGCCTACGAAAGCATAGTACGAGACACCACAACTGGCTGAGCTACTAAGGTCAGTGGGAATATGTAGTACAATAAGGGTAAACAATACTTACATATATCACATGCCAGAGAAATTGGGAAACATATCATACAAGTCTATCCTTCAAAGTCTGCTACTTGTCATAGAAAATTGTAATATAGAAATATTTCATTACAATGCCGTTTGTTTATTTTACGTACACCCAGCCACATAGGGAGTAGCTTTTCGGTTGGGGGACTAAAGTCGAAATAGCTTTATTATTGACATATATTTAATATATAAGATTGCCTTGCTTGCAAATGATTAGTGAGCAAAGGCCCCTTGTTCCGATATCCCGGCACAATATAGCTGTAAAGAAGGAGCCTACCAATTTACTAGAATTGAATACCAGCCATTACTATGACTTCCATTTCGGGACAAAAGGCAAGGAAATAGGATAAATTCGCACTGCCTATAGCTCACTGTAAATAAAATATTTAATTATTTTAAAAGTTGATAAATAAGGAGGGTAGAGAGTATACTTTATTAATAATCAAGATAAATATGTAAAATCTCTGTACATATTAATGTATGATTGTTTCGAAAAGAACTAACGAATTGCTCGAAAAGATGCTATATGCCCGGCAAACAAAAAAGTGGGGAACCGAAGCGTAAGGGGAACACGTGCCCGAGTGTCCACTCTTGGCTACGGCACTGGCCTCTCGCAATGACACTATGCGCATTTTCGTATATCTCTATTTTTGTTGTTTTGGTGTCAGAGTTCACAACTCGAAGTTTGTCCACATGCTTTTGAGACACCGTGTATAACTGTCTTAAACGTAAATTAGGAACACATTGTTAAAACATCTTATTACTTGTTTTGCTATTGTTCTTCATGAGTTTAAGTCCCAATCATAAGATACATTTACATTTGGACGCAACGTAAGGTGGGAGTAATGATGGTGTTACAAATTTCGTGATAACATATTTATGAATCAAATGATAAATTTCAATATAGGAAAATAGTACAGTGGAACCTCGATATATCGAATTCCTTGATAAATCGAAGTTCTTCCATTTCCCTTGAACCTACTTACACTCCTATGTGTATTTTTTTTTACCTCTATATATCGAAGGACTGGTCAGGAAGACATCGATATATCGAGTTTTCATATTTGCTTGGCTTGGCACTGCACCTCGAAATTTTGATTGGAAAACCTCTATATATCGAATTTGGTTTGATAAAATCTATAATATTGTATTTAGACGAAACTCAGTTCGTTCTTTAAACGACAATCGTTCATGTTGCAATCTGTAACACCACCATTGTTTATCATAGACATTTTAAAAATTAAAATACAGTACCCTTTAATTACATCAAATTTGTGATGAGAAACGCTTCCAAGAACCGTTGTTTTTGTTGTTGTGAACCTCTATATATCGCAGTCAGTCAGAAATCACCTTCATAAATCGAATCTCGGTATATCGAAATCCTCGGTTTTCTCATTCCCCTTGAGATTCAATATATCGAGGTTCCATTGTATATTACAATTACATTGTATATATACAGTAATTCCTTAAAATGATGCACAATAATATATTAAGAGAATGACATCTACTCCTGTGTACTAAAAAAAAACTATAATTGGAGGGGTTAACAACAAAATCTGCAATATCCACTTTTTTGGGGGGGAGGGGATGAAACTAAGATTTTGCTAGCATTGTATACATTTAAGTGCCTAATGAACATAAATGAAGGTAAAGCCATTTTTTTGTGTGTGTGTGTGTATTTTCTAGTTTTATGCGTAGTACCATATCACAGGGGAAAGTACCTACATACTATGATATTTACCACCTTAAATTTTCTTTTGGCTCTCCTATAAAATTTTCTGGATTCGAGATAGCAGCTTTTGCTTTTAACCCCCACAATTACTGTAATAAAGATAGAAGTAAATCAAACCTAGTGATAGAGTTTCCATTTCATCGAGTTCCAATGGCGATTCTTGAGCACAGTCTGTCTTCTCAGTTATCAGGAATTGCACATGGTCACACTCTTCTTTGGTTTTTAGAATATCCACCTCCACTTCTGTATTATGTAGTTTGCTTGCTACTGCCTGTATACAATATTTAACAATGTAAAGGAAAAAATTACTTTACGACATATTTTATTGAAATTAACTAAATAAATATTATGAAGATTGATTAGTGCAATCACATAAATTTCAATTAACAAATAAGATTAAGCAGCTTTTCTCAATATAGATTATTTTAATTTTATTAATGAGAATGTCAAACAAAGTGATTGAAATTGGAACTACCATCTTGAGACCTAGTAATCATTTAGCAGTCTGATCAAAGAACTACACTAGTTCAGGTAAACAGAAATGTTGCCAGCGACATTACGGAAACAGTGCGTTTTTGTATATGCTATGAAGCAGGTTTGCCTGCTTTATGCCTTGAAGGTGGGCTTGCCTGCAGCCGAATCAAGTTGCCGAATACGTCAAGCCTATTGGGGATAATACTGTGAATGAACATAACGCCAGGCATTGGTTTCAGAAATTTAGGACGGGAGATTTGTCTCTGTGTGATGAACTCCGAAGTAGGCGCCCACAGACCCTGTATGACGAGGCCTTGAAGGCAGCCATAAAGCAGTATAGCAGCCAAACGTACTGGGTGCTTGTCGAACGCTTCTGGGTTTTAGATGAAACAATCAGATGTCACCTGCTCTGTATAGGGAAGGGGTACAAGTTGAGCAAGTAGGTATTCCGTACACTGTCGAAAACCAACAATTACGAACGAGTGACAGCCTGTTTGTTGTTACTTTCTCGGCACTGTAACACGCCCATATTCGATTGAGTGCTCACCAGTAGCGAAAAGCGGGAGACTCTTAAGCGTGCCAGTCATTGTTTGTCACCAAGCGACTCTGGCAATAAGTTTTTGGTTACCTTGTAGAAGCATCGTAAATAGCAGCTTCCTAAGAGCAAAGTCCTCAAGAGATTTTTTCTAGATGTGCTAGTAGCGTCCTCTTTCTGTACTAGAGAAAACTTGCAGCACAGAAGTATTCTCGATCGTGTACGGATGTCAGATCACTTATTGTCCACTCATTTATTTCGTTTCGTGGCACCCTTGCATTATTATCTTGAGAACCTTGCTGAGAATTAATGTACTGCTTTGTTCGAAACTTTCGCATGTACGGTGAAAGTTTCAGGTTAAAACAGATAAATGCAATGAAAAGTATGTGATTCAATCTGCGCCAGTAAGGAAACAAGTATGGTTATGTTGACAGTTTTTCACAACTATTTAATTGTCAAAAAATATGAATATACTATGTTTTAAGTGAACATTCTATTATCTGGTGGCATTACCTTAACAATTCCTATAACGATATATTCAAGTCCTGGCCGATCAGAATAATAATGAAGAATTAACGATCCATCTTCTTGCCTCTCAGTGCAGCGAAATGATGGTGCTCTCATTCCTGGATATAGAGTACCCAGATGGTCATGAAGAGCATCTAGATTCTAAAAACAAAAGTGAAACAAATGCATTTCCTTTACAATTGAAATAAACCCCACGAAACAAATCATAATTAAATTCTCAGCAGTCATATTAATTTACATAAAAAAAAGAGGAAAATCTGAGTATTCATTACCTTTACACGATTTGTTTTTGCAAGCTCTTTAACAAAAATTAACCGCCTCACACAGTAGAAAAATGTTTTTATACAACAGTTCACTGCAATTTTGATACCTTAAAAAATTACTCAGTTAGATTTTCACAAAGATGAAATAAATGTGAAAGGATCTGTCATAATATGTTCATTTCGAGAAACTACGGTTTTAATTAGATTTCTTGTAATAAATACCACAGATCATTTTGATTAATACTGAGATGATGTGAATTATTTAAACAAATGAGTGTGAATTAACAAATGTGCATGTCCTGAAGATATAATATTGGAAGAATTACGCGTATGTGTAGATTAGCTTTGTGACACACAGCTTTATAGATTTGAGAAAGTGTTTTAATTTAATTTTATTTATTTATTTATTGAACACGACAGGTTGGATACCTAGTTGAGGTGTTCAACATACATGTCATATTCTACATACACACATATTTATATAATTGGAGATTCATAGTGATAAATTCTGTCAAAGCAATTCATTACCTTATATACGAATGAAATTGACTTATTTTTAGATTAAATATATCTATATCAGGACACGTTTTAAGAATACAATTATATAAAGAGCACATTCTCCTAATAGGCGATATATCTAATACATTCGTTCTTTAGGCCGGGAGATGGAAAACTGCATCACGAGGTCGAGTAACTCTGTGCGGGACGTGCAATCCTATTTCTGACAATAAACTTTCCGAGTTAATATTGCTATGTAGTAGTCTGTGTAGGAAAGATAACAGAAAATTAACTCTTCTGTTTTCCAGAGATTGTAATGTGTATTTGTTTGCTAGGTCTAAGTCCAATACTATCAGAATATTAACAAAGCTTATACAACGGTAACATGGCGTGGAAACATGTTGAAAATAAAGATACGATTAGTATTGTTAATCTCTGTAAACATCGTATACAAATACAATATACTCAAATATTGGTCTATAAGGTACATGAAAGCCCATCGCTTGATTATTGGATATCGCTTATTAGCTTTTTGTTTCGCTCAAAATGGCTCCAGTGAGCTAGTCGTGCTTGTGAGTGCTCCCTATGTTTAATCGGAAGATGTGTTTTTGTATTGTATTTAGTTGTTTTGTATTATTAAAACAGTTCCATTTAATCTAGAGATGGGTTTGGCGAGTTAGTTGTGCCGTGCTTTAATATATTTCAGCTCTGGGAGGTGTATCTGTGTGAGTCATTGTAAAGATGGCTGCCGTGCTGAGGACGCAGTAACGTCGTGTCCACAAGTTAAGTGCTGTGTAGGTGTAAAAAGACATGTAAAGTCCGTTTAAAATATAGTATCTGCTGTGTGAATCCCTCGTACACAAGAAAAGCTAAACGTCCTGAGTGTGAAGTGATTATTTAGTGCATAATAATTACTTTTTATTCATAAAAAACTCAATATGCCAAAGTCTCCGAGCTGCAGCTGGAGAGGTAACGCCGCGCAGATCAACTAGAGAGAGAGGTGGCATTCAGAGAGGTGAGGGCTCACTGAGGGATCACTGAATTTGTCCTTTGAATGCCACTTCTCACTTCCGGCTCACAGTGAGCCGACGCCATCTTTGTGAGCAAAGATTTTCGCGCTCACTTGTGAGCAGGACCTCCCGGAAGTGCGACTGCAATATGGCTTCCGGCGGAGAGGAA